>PVJI01003570.1:0-121846 GCA_004026765.1 Micronycteris hirsuta
TATATATATATATATATATATATATATACATATATATATATATATAAAGCTGTGCAAAGATAATCATAAACCCTGGTTGATAGCTATTTACATTTTTTAAAGAGCTGCAACCAAAGAAAGGGCATTTAGGGAATCTTGATTAGAGCTCTGAATTCAGCTCCAGTACAGAGCTGATTTACTGTGCCTACCCCACCCCCTCCCCTAAAGGCCAATCCAACAGACCAGGTGGCTAGTGTCTGTCGCCTCCTTCTACATTTATTTTGTTCTTTTTTCTAGCTTTAGCTTCTCCTCATGTCCAGGTTGAGAACTTCTGTTCGAGCCACACCCACATTTTTAGGATGACCAACTGTCCCAGTGTGCCCAGGATGAGGTGTTTCCCAGGACACTGAATTTTCAGTGCTAAGTTGGTGATGAGTGGGTCGCCCTAACTCTGACCCTTAGTTGCTGCTTCCTTTGCCAGGCCTCCCTACCCCCAAGACATCCATTTCAGGGTGCAAATAGAATCCATTCTCTGAATTCTGCATAAAGCAGGATGGGGGAGTGTTCGCGATGTCAGGGCACTAAGCAAGAGTTCCCTTCCACATGAGCCGTTACTAATGTCCTCCGTTGCACTCAGTCAGAGAAAGATTGAAAGGTGCAGGCTATTCCACAGATATTACTAAGGAGATGTCCACCCCTACTCTGAGGAAATCTTTCCCCGTTATAGACAGGTGATAATCATTGGCCCCTTTACCTCTGTCTGATTTGGAACTGCTATTCCTCTCCACTAAAGGGCAGTTGCATCAAACTATCTATTGAGTTTATTGTAAACCCAAACAGAAGACCCTGACTCATCTCAAATTGTTTCCAGCAATTCAAGATGGCCTCATATTTTTCAAAGAGGGCAAGACCAGTATTCTGTACCATCATACTTACTTAGGGGCAACCCCCCCCAAAAAAACCCCAAAACCAAACAACCCATAAAATCTCCTCTCCCTTTTTATGTTTTGAACTATTTTTTGCCCTGTTTAATGATAGCTATCCATGTAATTTGTCTAGTTTCCATCATTAATTTATATGTATTACCTAATGTTAGAGTCAAATAAATTATGTAAAGTGCAAATAACAGGACCACCATAAATGTTAGCTAGACTGAACTCATTGCTACAACCTAACTGGTGAGTTTATGCGGAGCAGCTTAGCTAAGCTAGAACTACATTCCCCAGAATTTTTTTCTCGGCATCATTTTGAATTAGGCTGGGCCACAGGAAACATTTTGCGTGCAATTTGGAAGGCAGAAGTGAAGCAGTGGACAAATTACGTCTATGCTCAGAAGGTGCGTGCCGACCCCCAGGTGATGCTGCAGCTCCTGCCCACTGTTGCTGAGGCACTGGCTCGCCTTGTTGGTGTGAAGCAGCTGCTTTAGAGACTTCCACACTCCCTTCTTCAGCTTCATTGACATCTGGGACAGGTATTTAGCCCTGTGACAAAAGGCACCAATCTTCACTTTGATCATCAAATTCAGAGGCGTGGAAGCACAAGAGAACTATTGGAGTCCAGTTAATCCTTGTGGGTTCCAGTTTATCTTACAACTTACAACTGTAAAGACCACTCGAAGCCTGTCATGAACATTCCCAAGTCATACATGGGACAGACACAGTAGCTAGCATCCTAGATTCACACGATTCATTTTTGTTCTAGCTTCACACCCCTCTCTGTCTTGCCTTCTGGTATGTGTTGTCTGCCAAGACATCCTCTTTACATTTTCAAACCCACATTGGCTTGACCCACCGCTTTTCATCTGTTGCTTGTTTGCCAATATCTAAATTATCTTCCTGACCTGGTCGGGGTAGACTGCCGATCCATGGTGGGTATATCACAGCCAGAGTTTTTTTTTGTGAAGCTGTGTATTTTGGCATTCCAGCTAGGGGGTGGGGGTGGGGGCAGGACTTCTGGGACTCACCTTCTTTCTGGTTCCAGCTTGAAAGGATAGGTGGAACAGCACCAAAAGCAGCCTAATGCAGAATACATGCAAAAACTTTTGTAGAGGGTATGATGAAGGAGCTGAATAATCGACAACTCCTTGAGAAATTTGCAGCCTAAGACATTTTTCTTTATCCTACTATTCATAGGCACTAATTTATATGTGTGACCAAAAGTTCTGCTATCCAGAGAGTCATTCTGGGTATCTGATTATCTCTAAACAGCAGGAACATATCATTGTTCACTATTTTTGCTTATTTTTTCCCCTAGAGTAGATTAGTGTATTGCTAGAAAGGAGAAGAGTCCTCCGTAAGTTCTTCTTCCTCTCTCGGTCAGAGTTTCTCTAACACTGCTTGCTCAATGGTTTATATGAGTTATTTGTTCACTAACAGAGCACTGCAGAGAGCAACATCCAGAAACAGGCTTTAGACAAGGAGCTTCCACCTGCGGCCTCCAGTCTGCACTCTGTTCACCGGGCGTTGCTCTGTCTTCCCACCCTACAGAGCCTTCCGGGGCTGTGCTGCTTATGCTCATGCTCCTTTGAGACAGAGATTGGCCTTTTAATAGAAATGGAAAAGTGAAGATAGTGCAGATGCATTGTGGGAAGCAATGGGAGGGAATCAAATAAGTTCAAAGGGAATGCATTTAACCCCCTCTTTCTTCCAAGTGTCTCTCTGTGGGAGACAGTCTGCTGTAAGAAAAACGAGAAACTGAGAGCACAGTAGGACGCCCCACTTTAGCCTATTTAACTGACAAACAAGTGTGGGGTAACTAGGCTGCAACCGCAAGGCGTTACCAAAGAAAACATAGGAAAATAACATGGAAAAGATGACAATCTAGAAAGCCCTCGTAAAAGAGAAGAAAGAAAAAGCTAATATAATGAGTCTTCTCCCCCCCTTTTTAACTAGAAAATTAGAAACTGGAAAAATATCTGTAATTTTTAATTGTTACATTTTCCCCTCACTAATAGTCAGCATGGGATGGAGTGAAAGCAATGTCATTTTGTAAATTGTGAACATGGCGATAGGAAGTGGGCTAGAGGGAGTTCGGCTACTTGGGCCATGTCTGTCGCTTTCATGTTTTCATGTGCCGTGAGGAATAGGCCACGTTTGGAGAGGGGGAATCTATGAGATGTTTCTGTATGAACCCACACGTGTCTGTTGGGCAGACACGGGAAGTGATGTTGAAAATGCACTTTCCATTTCTCCTGGAAAGTCCAACAGAGTCCCATCCCCACGTTTCACATGTATTTGATTGTTTACTTATAATTTTTTAAATTATAAATTCTAATTTTTTGCACATGTTGACTTCATTGATCTCCCCAAGTCCTGCTCAAGACCCACATTTTCCATCACTATTTCTCATTGATCATGCCTTTGAATTATTGTCTCTCTTAATGAAAGGCAACTTCACCCAGCTCTGGTCTAGCTGTTCAGTGTGTAGGATGATTTTCTGAGCTGGATTATAAGCTCTCTGAGGGCCGCACCAAGCCTGATCCTTTGCCTCCTCCTAACCCATCAATATAACACTGCGCATGTAGAAAACACTTATATCATTTTTAAAAAGCTATGATCATTAGTCAGCCTAATTGCAGAAAACTTTACGTTTTAATCTTTTGTCAGTATTTTAATATGTTATCAATATTTAGGCATGAATTACAATGCAAAACAATGTAAAAGCTAAATTTTTTTGTTCCAACTCCCCTTTCTGACAGACTTCCTCATCTCTTGGCCTAGCAAATCTTGAAACTTTGGTATTACAATATTTGGCAAGGCATAAAGACAAATGCCTAGAAGTCATACCATTGTTGCTGGCTTTTGCTTTACAAAAAAGACTAAGCGATAATTAAATTTCATTTCTAAATGCTTTGCTGCACTTGTAAAAAAAATTCTTCCGAAGTGAAAAAGTATTAGTTGTACTTGGAAAACTGAATCATTCCTGCAGAAGAGCAATGCCACTTACTTCCAAGTATGCTCTTTAGAGGTCTGCACCTGATTGGTTCCCATGAGACACTGGATTTCTCCCTTCCTCCAACAAGGGAATTCTTTCTATAACATGTATCACACATGCACTCATTTATTCCATAAATATTTATAGTGTGTCAGGCCCCAAGCATTCCCTGCATTTGTATATTGGTTGAAGACGGGAAAGAGACCAAAGGCTAAACAAATCTGGGACTTGCCAAGTCTACTACTTTAGAGTCAATTAACATTTAGCAATATCATTAATTATTCACATTCTTCTAGAGCTTGGAAGTCCCCAAACTGACTTTCCCGTAATTCAGTAAATATGTGATTTTATTACCATCATTGTGATGACAACACTTGAGAAAAATTAAGTTGCAACTCCCACTGAAAATTTAAGAGATTCTACAGAAAGGTAGACATAGAAGTTGAAATACCCATCTTACACATTTGAAAAGACAAGGTAGACAAAAAGCATAAAACAAATATTAGACTACTGGTTGATGGACTGATGGTACCTCGTGCTAACGCAGTGTGCATGTTTAAATGTGTTTCGGGAGGAACCGGTCCACCAAGGGTGAGTGCCATTTGGTGTTACCTACTAAAGCATGAGTGGTCTAATCTAAGAGAGTTTTCTAATCTTTTGAAAAATTACGTTATTGTAAACATAACATAAAATGATAAACTTAACATTTTAAAAACATAAAGTGGTACATACTTAAAAACATGCAGTTCTGTGGCAGTGAGTACGTCAGCATCACTATGCAACCGTCACCACCGTCCATCTTCAGAACGTTTTCGTCTTGCAAAACTGAAACTCTGTGTCCATTAAACACTGACCCCATGTCACCCTTCCCAGCCCCTGGCGACCACCATTCTATGACATTTTCTGTGTGAATTTGACTCTAGTAATCTCACATAAGTGCAGTCATTTTTGTGACTGGCTTATTTCACTTAGCATAACGTCCTGAAGTTTTATCTACACTGTAGCTTGTGTCAGAATCTCCTTCCTTTTTAAGGCTGGATAATGATTCATTATATCTTTTTGTGCACCGAATTGTCCTCCTCCACCCACGCACAATTTTCATATGTTAACGCTTCAATCCCCAGTGTGATTGTATGTGGAGACAGGTCCTTTACGGGGTAATTAAGGTTAAATAAGGTCATGAAACTGGTATGCTTGTAAGAAGAAGGAGCACCGAGCTCTTTTGCTCTCCACTATGCACAGAGAGAAGGGGGCCATCTGCCTATGAAGTACAGAGTTCTCACCAGAAACTGACCCTTGAAGGCACCTTGATCTTGGACTTCCAGCCTCCAGAACTATAAGAAAATAAGATTCTGTTGTATAAGCCACCTAGCCTAGTATTTTCTTATAAAGGCCCTAGCAGCCTAATATGGGTATCCATATACATACCACATTTTGTTTATCTGCCCATCCATCGATGGCCACTTGGGTTGCTTTACCTTTTGGCTGTCGTGAGTAATGTTGCTATGGAATTGCTGAATCATATGGTAATTCTCTGTTCTCTGTTTCATTTTTTGAGGAATCATCACACCTTTTTCTACAGCTGTACCATTTTAAATTCCCACCAGCAATGCACAAGGGTTCCAACTTTTCTGTATCTCTTATTTTTCAAATGTTTAAATATGGTATTTTGGTTACTGTGAGAAATCTGTGACCACTCAGTAATAACGGTAGATTTGGAACTGTTGACCATCTCTTCAAACGTGTAAAGTTAATCTGCTTTCCCAGAAGCAGTGATGCAACAGCACACAGCACTGCTTTTGAGGGGGGATTCAAAATAAGCAGAATCATTGGTGCCGTTTTGTATCAACATTACTTAATTAACAACTGTTTCAAAACCCTGTGGTGTAGGCTAGCAGGGCTATTCATATTAAAAATGACAAGGCCACCTACGTTTCCCCTGCCCCCCAACAGCACCCTCACCAGTGTCAGCTAACACATATTTTTTAATCTTTCTCTCTGGGTGGTCTAAAGGTATCGGATCAGATAGGATCTCAGAACCCCACTCCTGCATTAAATTATGGCGTTTGCAAGCATGATATTTGATTTCAGCTCCACATTTCCCATAATCATATAGCTCATAAATGGAGTTTAGAAATATGTTTCTTCACGTAGCCTGTTAAGTTGTAAGTACTAATAACTCTGTGCTAAGTAGGATCTCTTTTTAAAATATTTCTAATTATTTTCAATGTTTATAGATTTAAAGAGTCACTTGAGGAATAATTTTCATAAACATAAAAATAATTAACTCAAAGGAAATCGCAAAAATTAAACAAATTTGGCAGTAACATTTTTCAATAAGTATAAATACTCTCCAAATACTTCATCTAATCCAGGATCATTATTAAACCTTTTAGTTATTCTATATTCTTCTTAAACTGTCTCCTCCTGTACACATCAAAGAATGGGGATATATATTTCAAATATTTAATATCTCTCAGATATTCTAAATGTTCTCTGAGAATTATTTACAGTGATTGCAGCATTTCGAATTTTCAGGCTACTTCAGCTGAATGATGGCTGAAGTAAAATTGGCAAGTGGAAGTCAATATTTAACTGGCACTTCATTTGGACATTTTATTCTAGCTTCCAGCTTTGGTGTTTCATAATTGCTTGGGGGTGGGGTGCAGGAGTTAGCTCTGTCTTGTTCTCTGGCCTGCTGCACAGTAACAGCGGCTAAGCCCTGCAAAAAAGCTGTGCCCTGCCCCTACAACTGATTCAGGAGCAGGCAACATCCCCAAGAGCCAACATCCATGTCTTGAACAGGAAGTTGGAGCGCCTGGATGCACAAAACAGAAGGAGAAGTCTGGGGACTGACTGCTGGAAGCTACTGATCAGCCCGAAGCCACTGGCCCATGGGCACCAAAAGTACTAGCTATGCTGCACGGAGGCTCAGCCTGGGATCTGCAGCACATTGGCCAAAAGAAGGCCCAGTTCACGATGGGAGCTCCACGGCCCCTTCGGCCAGGTGGGGGACTTGGAACATATGGAGGTCAAGTCAGGGAAACAGCTGGAGTCTTTCCTGAAGGCGAACATCTTGGGTCTCACTGCAGGCCAGCGCTACAGCCCCTCCTGACTGCCAGCTTCTCCTGTTTTTTGGCCTTGTTTGTTTTCAGTCCTTGTATAACCATTTCTTGTATAAATACAGTTTAACCCCCTCCCTCCTCCCAAAAAAATTAAATAGAGGAAGAGAAAGCTTGCTGTTAGATTTTCAGAAGGCATAAACACAGGAGAAAGAGAGAGAGGGGAAAAATTAGATGACAATGTGGATTGTAAAAGTTCATATTTTAGAATTAGGGGCTGAACCTAACAAGATTATAATTTAACAGGAATAAATATGAACCTTGCACTCAGGGTTAAAAAGCAACAGAACACGTGAAGGGTAGGCAAGACGTTCATTGTGTAATTGCTGGTGCGGAGGTTGTAGCTGACAGTAAATTCAAGGGGAGCCCCGAGGTTTCCTGACAAAGGTGACATCACCACAGTGCTCTGTGTTCCACAGACAAGCGGACTCTGCCCTGATTGGACCACACTGTAGCATTATTTTTGGTTCTGAGTGACGCATTTGAAGGGAGGTGTTAATACATTGAAGAGCTTCAGGAGGCAGGATGGTGAAGAGTCTGAGACTCACGTTACATGAAGAGCACCCAAAAGAAGGAAGCCTCATTTGCTAAAGAACTTAATGCGAGCCTTTCCCAGTATCTGCCAAGCTGATGCGAGAGGGACTATCAACTAGGATTCAGACTAACATGAAATTAGCAAAGCAGATTTCAGTTCAGTGTATGGAAGAATAATTAGACCGGTCCAAAAATAGAATGTGCTTCTGCGGCTGGAAATATTTTGGCAGTTAAATGAACACCAGCCAAGGGAGGGAACCCTACCCAGGGTACCAGACTGTACCTGCTGACCTCTAGCGGCTGCCCCAACCGAAAACCCCCCAGAACACACTGAAAACAAGTACTTCCTGCCAGTGCTGTGGATAATATTACTGGATTTAGGGCTGTCTTAATGTGATTTCCAAACAACCAATTGGCAACCCACTGGGATTAATGTGTCTGCCAGTGCAACAGGGCATCTATTTATTTTAACTCAGGAATTTTGCCCATGGCCTCTACTGCAGAAGCCACCAGAAATCACAACCAGTAACACTTAACTACTGTTCTCAGAGACTGAATAGCAACCGAAACATGGAAATATTTTAAGATGGTATTCTTGGGTTGGCCAGAGAGTTCATTTGGTTTTTTCCATATGATGGCTCTAGTTGTGCTTAGTTGTCTTTAACTTCATTTGAAATAATTCGGTTAGATTGTATTGTGATAGCTGCCATGTCAGTGTTCATTAAAAAAAACATCAAATTTGGTGAATTTTTGTGTAGCAATTTTAATATTGAAGGTAGAAGAAAATCTGCAACATTTTCAGCATATTATACTTTATTATTTCAAGAAAGGTAAAAATATAACAGAAATGCAAAAAAAAAAAAAGGTATGCAGTGTATGGAGAAGGTGACTGTGTATGGAGAAGTGTATGACTGAGCAGAGGTGTCAAAAGTGGTTTGTGAAGTTTTGTGCTGGAGATTTCTCGTTGGACAATGTTCCACGGTCAGGTAGACCAGTTGAGGTTGACAGTGATAAATTCAAGACATTAATTGAGAACAATCAACATTATACCATGCGGGAGATAGCTGACACACTCACAATATCCAAATCAATAAGGTTATTGGTGAAAATGAAAACTGTGTCTTTTATTTTATGGAAAAAAATCACACAAACATTTTGGCCAACCTAATAGAGTATCAGTTTAATGCACATTCTTGACACCAAGAATATGTGAATTACAATTTCAGAAGTTGTAACTAGATACTTTTAAGAATCCAAACACCAACATGGTTTGTCTTGGTAAACTAATTAACGTAAGCCAGAAGCTAGTTGGCACTTCTGCTTCTTTGGAACAGTAGTAATGGTCCAAGGCCATGGTTCTCAAACCCTAATCATGCATCAAAATCGCATGGAGGCTTTGTTAAGGCTCAAATTGCTTGGCCCCACTTTCAGAGTTTGTGTTTCAAGAGATAAGAGGTGGGGCCTGAGATTTTGCATTTTGAATAAGTTCTCAACTGATGCTTATGCTGTTGGTTGGGAACCACACTTTGAGAATCACTGATGTAATGAATGAATGAATACAGCATAAGAAGCCTTGTTATAATCAGCAAATTGCTCAGTGCCCATGTGAGTAGTGTGTAGAAGCTGGCTTGTGTCTGCTGGTTGTTAGCAACTCTCTAATGCTGCATTCAGTGGCGTCAGCTTGGTAGTTTGAAATTGGTCATGCATCATGGGAATATTTACACCACAGATATTGGTAAATGCTAAAATCATAAGTTTTTCCTCTGAGTGCCAGTGTTAAACCAATAAACCACTACTATAGACTCAGAGCAGAAAGAAAATGTTGGATGATCTAATGTCTAAAGCAACATGGCTCAAATTTACTTCATTCATGGATTTAATGAATATTCTTAAATCATGGCTATGTAAACAGCAATATTTTTTTAAATTAATTTTTCAATTATAATGTGCTGAAAGGATTTAATAAAAATGGAGCTCATGAAATAAAGTATACTTTAGATTAAAGTAGACAATTAAATATGGTTTTATTAGTCATTTGCTCTAAGAAATATTTAACATTTGATCTATTTCATAAATATGTATTAAAATCATGAAAATGAACATAGACCAGTGATCATTAAAAGTATGTATCAGTTCATCTTCACCATCTAATATTAACTGCTTAGTATGTGTCAGGCACTATTCTAAGTTTACATGAATTATCTCCTTTAGTTCTTATAAAAATCTGTCACTTAGATATTATTATCCCCATTTAACGGATTTCAAAAACTGAGTCATAGTAACAGGTATATGATACTCACATATCAATATTTATGGAACATCAGACAGCCATGTATCAGGTGATCTCAGATAAAATGTCTTAGAGATCTCACAGACAGCATTTCTCCACATCTGATACCAACCACATTACTATTATATAATCACTATTCTTAAATATATATTTAATGACAATTAGAAGAAAAGACCAATGACATCAGTACTTTAACAGAACAATACCAGAAGAACACTGGCGTTCCAGGGAAAACGATGCGAACTGTTGGCTTACGAGCATTACAGCCTAACAGCCTGGCCGTCCTAACTCTCCCGTCGAGCCACACCTCTCAGCACCCTCAGCCCTCTTCTGCGGTGGGCAGGCACAGTCACCGTTTGCCATTCTGACTCCCCAGTGTTTATCTTTCCCTGAGCTCAACCTACCTATGCTTGACATGTTTTTATTTATACATCACTCCTATTGATTGCGGAGACTTAAAAACGTTCCATCTTTAAGGTTCTTTTGTATCTCTTTGATCACAACTAGTATTGATCCTGGGAATTTCTCTTTGTCAACACTTAGTGTTGCCGACTATTCATCCCATCCCATGACCTAAAGTGCGCATTCTGTGGAGGGAACACTTAGAAACGCTGGAGATGTCAGCATGTGCCACATGTCCTGGAGGGAGTGTAATCTCACTTTAAAAGGAATCCAACTGTGAGCAATTAGCTGCAGAAACCTGGGGGGCTGGTTTCAGGGCTGAGTAACCAGTTCAACACTACACTGCTGTGACAGGGCTGGTATGTTCACCCACATGGTAAAGCCACTGGTATTTCCCTGCATAAATACTCAGATTAGTTTCATTTGGGTCCCCTGAATGGACCCTTCCAGACGGCTTCTGCCTGACTCTTCAGTGAGTTGTATGTACTAAAGACCTCACCCTCTCTCACAAACCTTATAAGTTTTCCCACCCTTCATAAGCCACAGGTATGATGATGCTATTCATCAGTGGATGACAATTGACTTGGAAAACTTCACAAGTTTCCAAACTCTTGGCCAACACTGTTCAGTGGAAATATAATGCCAACCACAAGCAGAATTCAAAATTTCCTAGTAGCCACATTTAAAAAATTAAAACCATTGAAAATAACTTTAGAAATATGTGACAATATCTCCAAATTGTTGTCATTTTAATATTAAATGAATATCAAAATTATTGAAGTGTTTTACATACTTTCCTTTGAACTAAGACTTTGAAATCTAGTATGAGTTTTCAATTTACAGCACATTTCAATGTGGACTAACCACTTAACCAGTACCCAATAGCCACATATGGCTAGAGACTATTACATGGCACCTACAGCTCTGGACTTGGCAAAGCTCAGGTCACTATGACCTTAGAACATCCAATATGCAAACGCCCTAGTTGATGGGTTCCTGACTAAATTTCTAGAATGGAATATCAATTAAACACTCATGACCTGCAGCTTCTATACCAGGTCATTGTTCATAATTAAGGTACAAAATAATGAATGAATTATGGTGAAGAACAGCTAAGAGCTTATGGTGTACAAATAAAAATGAATAAATTTATTAAAGTAGCAATATAGTGCGAAACTAGAGCAACCACACTAGTTGCCAGAATTAGAATTATTTATAATCAGGTAGAATCTACTTGGGCTTGCAATCTAGAAATTCAGAGAGTGGCTCCTTGGTTATCTTTAATATTTAATGAAGAAAATATAACAAATATACAAGAGGGTCAGACAGCCTCCAGGTCCTCTTCACAGTGGACTCAACAGGGGACAACTTTTAGACAGTGGGCCAATCTGAGCCTCTTTTCAGTGCTCAGCATGTTCTTATCTGGCAGAAGTTAGAACATTCTCGCTCCCATGAGCAGTCACCGAACATTCTTATTTTTGGCTTTTAGATTCGAAAGAATGGTAATTTAAGCTACAGCTCTGACCCTCTTCGCTGAATGGTTAGCATTTCTAGTAGGCGTGCTCTCTTTAGGGAAGACTATTTTTTTGTTTCCCTTGAAAATGGGCAGGAGATTCTGAAGGTCTCTTTTGTGGAAGAAGAATCTTCCTATTTAGAGTAAAATTAAATGTGATTTCCATCTGCTTGGCACTATGATACTCCCTGTGTAATATCGTCAAGCATTGCCACTACACCACTACGGTTGTTCAGGGCATGGCATTTAATCCCCTCAGGCCTAATATCGTATGGGCTACAATAGCATCAGCATAGAAGGAGGCATGGGCAATGTAGAAGGTGTCAGAAATACCAAGTGCTTAGAAGTTACATAATTTGGTGATAACAATCATCAGGCATCTGTTTCGTGCCAGGTACATGCCTAGACGTGGTGTACGTGTGCTGCATACAATATTATCTCTTACTTTTTGCGACAATTGTATGAGGCAGATGATTTATTTTTCAGATAAAGAAACTGAGCCTGAGAAACAACAGTGAGTATTTTGAAGAGGGTTACAAACCTATTATGAGATGAAGTGTGGTCTATCTCTTTTCTACACCATGATGCCTCCCAATAAAGTAAAACAGATGAAGAAGGAAATGGTTTGCTGCAAACCACCAGAAATATTGAATGAGAGGGCAGAGTGTGAATTACACAGAGAGAGATATCAACTTGGTGGAGAAAAATAGAACATTTCATCATTTCCCCGTATAGCAGAGAGAAGAGGGAAAAATTGAAAAAGCAGTGAAAACAATGGTTTCCTGAGATGATCATAAATATGCTTCCACAGAAAATAAAGTTTTAGAGCAACAGTGGGAATTGAAAAAGTAGGAAGGACTGAATGTACAGAGTGATAAATATGATTAGGAGACCAAAGGAGGGAGATAAAAGTAATTCAGCTGACCATTATATCAGTGGCTTTCAAACTTTTCTGACTAGAGCCCACAGAAATACATTTTACACAGGGACTCAGTTAACTAACACTGTGTGTGCATATGTACAGACACACATGCACATTTAGTGATATATATACACACACATATATTTAATGACATATTAATGATATATTTAGTGATATACATATACAAATACATTCACTAAAACAGGTGCAAAGGCAATTTAGTGAAGGAAGAATAGTCTTTTTAGCAAATGGTGCTAGAACAATTGGCTCTCTATATACACAAACACTGAACTTCAATCCATATCTCTCATTATCTACAAAAAGTAACAAAATGGAACATAGACGTAAATGAGAAATTAACTTAAAAGGGATCATAGACTAAATGAAAAATTGAAAACTATAAAACTTCTAAAAGAAAACACAGGAGAAAATCTTTGTGGCCTTAGGTGTGGCACGTGTTTTTCAGATCCAACACCTAAAGTATGATCCATAAAAGAACAAATGTATAAATTGGTCTTTATCAAAACTAAAAATTTCTATTCTTCATAAGACCTTGTTAAGAGGATGAAAATATAAGGGCAGACTAGAAGAACCTATTCACAAAGTATGTATTTGGCAAATGACTTGTATCCGGAATATACAAATAATTCTCAAAGCTCTCAGTAAGAAAACAATGCAATTAAATTTGACACTGCAATTTGATAATGCAAAAAGATTTGACACTTCACCAAGGAAGGTATACAGATGGCAAAAAAGCACAAGATGCTCAAAATCATTAGTCAATAAGGAAGTGCCGATTAAAACCACAGTGAGATACCACTATGCACCCATTAGGATGGCAAAAACGAAGGTCAACTCTACCAAGCGCTGGCATGGAGAGGGAGAAACCAGAGCTACAGACACTGCTGGTGGGAATGGGAAAGGTACAGCCACTTTGGAAAGCAATTAGACAGTTTCTTAAAAAGATGGCACACCCACCATATGATCCCTTCCACACCTATGCATTTACCGAAGAGAAATAAAAGCATTTGTCCACACAAAGATCTGTAAAGAAATGTTCATAGCGACTTCGTTTGTAACAGCTCCAAACTGAAAATAATCTGAAAGCCCATCCTCGGGTAAATGGATAAACAAACTCTTGCTGCACATTCATACTACTCAGTATTAAAAAGGAATAAACTATTGGTATGTGTTATAATAAGGATGATTTCAAAATAATTATGCTTAGTGTAAGAAGCCAGACACCAGGGAGAGGACACTGTATAATGTCATTTATATAAAATTCTAGAAAATGCAGATTTATCAAATTGTAACAGAAAGCTGCCTGGATATGCGAAAGGGCCGGGAGTGGGAAAAAAGTGTTTACAAAGGGGCATTGATGGAATGTTCTTTATCTTCATTGTGACAATAACTCATGGATGTGAATGCCAGATTTAGCAAGTGAAAATATGAGACATCCAATCAAATTTGAATTTCATATAAAGAATATTTTTGCCCTGGCTAGAGTGGCTGAGTGGTTTGAACGCTGGACTGCAAACCAAAGGGTCACCAGTTCGATTCCCAGTCAGGGCACATGCCTGGGTTGCAGGCCAGGTCCCTAGTGCGGGGCGCATGAGAGGCAACCACACACTGATGTTTCTCTCCCTCTCTTTCTCCCTCCCTTCCCCTCTCTTTGAAAATAAATAAAATCTTCTTTAATAAAGAATATTTTTGGTATAACTGTGTATCATATAATGTTTGGAACATAGTTATACTAAAAATTATTTGTTGTTTATACAAAATTCAAATTTAACTAGGTATGTTTTATTTATCTGGCAATTTTGTTCAGAGGAATTGAATACTTCAAATATATGCAGTTTATTGTCTGTCAGTTACACTTCAAGAAGGAGCCGAGGTTAACCAACAAAGATAAAATGACTTGCCAAGTTTCAGCCAATGGCAGCAAGATCAAGACCCAAATCCCAATTGCTATTCTCCCCATCTACATACTCCCTTTATTATACCTAGTTGATTGTAGAAGAAAACGTTTGCTCACAAGGATAGAAAAATAGGTCCCTAAAAGTAAGGATATTCGCATATGCACTCCTAAGGAATTTAAATGAATTTATAATTTATTAATCTCTGCTCTCATGTGGTTTTGTGAGCCTAATAGTTCACCTGTTCACAAATCTATTTTAAGAGCCAGCTGCCGCTGTATAGTGAAATCCATTCTCAGAATAAATAAGGAGTCGTTTTATTTCAATCCTCTTAACCGTCTGGGAGCACAGCCAGTGCCCTGGCTGTATAAATAGAGAAGGGTAAAGGTAAATGAAAGGTACAGAAATGAAAGAGTACTGCCTATTGATTGCTGCTTCCTTGCTTTTTACAATGAAATATTTCTCAATGATCCAAAGAGCAGTTCACATGCTTTTCTTACAGCATACTTTTAGCCACTTATACTTGTTTATTACATAATTTACAAGGCTGGGAAATACCATTTCCTAGTCTAAATGGTCCTGGTCTAAACAGAAGGCACTTCTTATCATCTAGAAATAGACAATCCTAACCTGATGTACTGTTTATCCAGGGACTAGAGAAGGAAATCACCATATTTCATGTAGGCCAAAAAGTGTTATCTTAATAAATGACCTTTTCACTGGTCTGTAATTGTGATGTGCCTTACTATCATCAATGCCTACATTTAAAGTGGTACATTTCTTTTCTCTTTTTGAAGCAAAGCAGGTATTACATCAATAGTACATTTTACAACTATAGCACCCTAGCTTGGGTAGCTATTTCCACCCAGTCCAGGGTTAGTTACGTTCCTCTCTCATTACTGTCATTACTCAGAGCCCTAATGGAGCAATGTGTTCCCTCTCAGCTCTTCCCAGTATAGGTAAAGCCAGTGTAATTCTTACCTATTGTTATTATTTCTGATCTATCTGTATAACTTAGTGTCCCACCCCACTTTTCTATTTTTTTATTTGCACTGGCAGCTTAACTGTGTTTGCATCTCTTCACTGGCCACTTAACACAACTCTAATAATAAGAAAATCAGTGATCATAGAGTCGGAAATGAGATGGGGGTCAAACAAGCATCAGCAAGGATAAAGCTTGGCTCTCAGCTGAGACCTACTGTATAAATAAAAACGAACTCTCTCATGCATAGATGAAATACTTACTTTTGCAGTGAGGTAGTCAACCATTTGACTCTACCAAATAGGGAAGCTCCCTATCTAAAATACTTACAGAGGCATGTACGGTACTCTCTACATGAGGGACCAGGGAACTACAGCCTCTGGGCCAAATCTCCCTCAATGCCTGGCTTCATGCAACTAAAAATGGTCTCTACCATTGGCTGACAAAGTTAAAAGAGTATCTGTGGAAACGTGGAATTATATAAAATTCTAATTCCAGTGTTTATAAATAAAGTTTTACTGCAGCATAGGCATGCAATAGCTCACATATTGTCGCTGGCTGCTTGGCACTGCAATGGCAGGGCTGGAGTTGTGACAGAGAGAGTGTGGCCCGCAAGCCTAACACACGTCCTCTTTGGCCCTTCGCAGAAAACGCTGTGGACCTCTGCTCTGACCCAAAGGTTTGAAGAGAGAGAAACACCAGCAGGCTGGCCTCTCTCCCTTGCCTATTCTGAGGGAACCCCGGCGTGCCTCCATTGCTCTGTCTTGTCTCAGTGTAAAAGCCACACCCTCAAGTATGAGAGTGTGAACACCAAACAAATTATAATTTAGCACATGGTCAAGAACCCAGGGGAGTGAAGAAGGGACTTTAAATAATTTCACGTCGTCTTAAAAGTAGGTTGTAAAGAAATAAAAAGTTGCATTGTGTGTATATGTGAGAGAGAGATTGAGATTCCTCATTTTTCTGGGAGAAAGGTTGCCCTTTATGTTCTGTAGCAGATAGCTCAGAGGCCAGTCTACCCTTCTTCCTTTCTAGAAAGCTTGCATTTTGCTCGGGTGTCTACCCTGGCCTCATATGACTCAGGATGAAAGCCTGATTCATCCAAGCCAGTCACTGAAATCCAGTCCTCGTGCCAGTGCTTACTCTTAGGGAGCGATGAATGACTCAGTCCCAGCCAACAAAAGGAGAGAGGAATTCACCTGGGGTTTTCTAGGAAAAGCTTCTCCACGGATGAAACACACACACCCCCTCTCGGGCATCTCGGTGTTTGCCTGTGATTCCTGAAACTATGACAGCCTCCTGATACCCCGAGGGGAGCTCGCCCGACGGCAGCCTGGCACACGGAGGATGCCCTGAGCAGGCAGGGCAAAGCCTGCGCTTCTGAAGACATCGCTGGCCTAGTGAATGAACCCCGACGGCATCCTGCCTCCGATCTTATTCTACGGCATCATTTCCCTTATTATCTAATCCACTTTGTGATGGATGTCCTGCTACTTGCAGCACTCTAATGGGTTTTTATGAGTCCTGCATGCATATATTTTATTAATACCCCTTTCATGGCAATGTCTAGAGCCTATCTCCCCGAATGGTAAAGAGTTTCTTAGAATAAAATTGACTAGATCATGCACTTTTTTATTTATACTTTTCATTTATACTATGAAAATTCCAACCCCCCCAACACTGGAACCCATTTATTATTATGTCCTTTGGTTGCTCCTTCAGGTGAGATGAACATGTGCACAGTCGCAGGGGTTCAAAGTTTTGTCAAGATGTGTCTGTCAGTGTTGCTTTTAAAAGTCCCAGATGTTTATAAAACTTCGATCCTGCCTTTTTTTCTCTACTTACTGGGAAAAAAATACAGAATTTTATATTTTGGGATTATATCAGCAACTTCAATGATAAAGTAGTTGGTCTTATAACAGATATGAATAAGCATTTGCTTACAGAATTGCGTTGCTCCGGAATGATACGGAAGTTACCACACAAATAGAAGACAGTTAAAATCTGTGAAGGGCGCTAATAAGAGGTTGCCTGACAAGCAGAGCAACAAGACACACACTCATGAAACAGCTGGGAGACCTATGCACGCACAGGAAGCATATATCAAACTGTACTTTGAAATTTCAATGAATAATAATGTCTGTCCTGGGAGCAGACAGTGTTTCCCAGAGGTGGTGAACGTGGTCTTCTTTAGACAGTATGGTGTCTCAGTCCGTTTGGGGCTGCTATCATAAAATACCATAGCTTGGGGACTTGTACACAACAGAAATGTATTTCTCATAGATCTGGAGGCTGGAAAGTCCCAAATCAAGGCATCTGGCGAGGGGCAGATTCTGTGTCTGGTGGGAGCCTGCCTCCTGGTTCAGAGACGGTCATTTTTTCCCCGTAAACTCACAGAGCAGAAGTGGTGAGGGAGCTCTCTGGGTGTCTAATAAAACATGCTAAATGCTTGTAATGCTAATGCTTATGCTTACTAAATGCTTTTAGTAAGAGCATTAAACCCATCCACGTTAGCTCTACCGTCATGGCCTAATCACCTCCCAAAGTCCACACTTCCAAACACCATCACATTGGGCCTTCGGGGTTAGCATATGAGTCTGGGGGCAGGACACAAACATTCCGTCAACAGCACGTGAGAAACCAGAATAAGAGAGGCCATGCCATATTATACTCTTTGTTCACACCGACCCGGTGACAGGACACAGCAGGGTACCATCAATATTAGTAGAATTATTAGTTGAAATATGTTTAAGTATCAAGTGAATTTTCTAATTATTTATAACTCTGAATTCCAATTTATTATTCTAGGAATAATCATACCCCCTGACACAACAAATATAAAATATAAAATACCCCCCTGACACAACAATCCCATGAGTTTATCAGAGGCAGTTTGAGTTTTTTTGAAGCTTCCCCTGATGCTTCAGATTGTCCACAGGAGGTTTATTGTTTGAAAGTAAACAAATGTATGTAGCAAAGATGTCTCAGCCTGATATTTATTTGACTCCTTCAGAAATTTGAGAAATTGAATCTTTCAGTTTGTTCAATGGTTAGACCCCTTGAATAATTGCACCAACTGAATTGAAAGGCAGTGTTTAAAAACGTTTTAGTCCGTGAGTCCATTCGGTGGTCACTGGTGGAACTGGGGAGTCCTATTCACATTAGGAGGAGCAGTCACTATTCGCTAGCATCTCGTGTTCATTAGAGTCCATTTCACAGTTTCACATTCCCACCAGCACCTTCGGACCTTTGGCTTGCCTTGATTCTCCCATCAAGTCTGGCTGTTCCGCACAGAGCATCTGCAATGTCCAATTTACGCCCATGGTGTCAACAGATTTTCAAATATACTGATTGAAACGCTCATTTTCATGTTCTACTTTATTCCTTCTGAATTATTTCCTCGGTGTGTTTTGCTTTGGTCCCTGAAGTGGAGCACTGGCTGAATGAGGCAATGCTCTCATAGAATCATGTAAGATTGTTATGCGCTCTCATCCTTCTCTCTGCTGTGAATTATTAAAAATAAATGTTGTGAAAAGCAGTTTTTCCTCTGACCTTACTGTTAAGTGTCATACAGTCCAGAATAGGAGGATTTAAGGCAGTTCTAGAAGTTGGATTGCCCTTTAGATATTTAAAAGCGTGATTGTTGTTCTTTCAGTATGACTTCATATACTTCCAGTCTTACAATGGAATTCTTTAATTCATTTATACAAATACAGTTCACTTCAGCATTCAGCATATATTTCATGGAGACCTACTATGTTTAAAGCACCGTGCTGGCAATGAAGAGTTTACAAAGATCATGTGTGTGTGATGCAATATTATTAGGCCATTAGAAAGAACATCCCACCATTTGCAACAATTTGGGTGGAGCTTGAGGACATTGGGCTAAGTGAGATAAGTCAGAACAAGAAAGCCAAATAATGTGTGACTGCACATATGCAGACTCTAAAAAAAGCCAGACTTGTAAAAACAGAGTCAAATGGTGGTAACCAGGGGCTTGGGGTTGGGGTTGGAGAGATGCTGTTTAAGGCTGCAAACCAGCAATGAGCAGTGAGTCCATCCTGGAGAGCTAGTGCCCAGTACAGTGAATATAGACAACAGTATTGTATTATAATCAACAAACTTAAAAGATTAGATATTGATTATTCCAGCTACTAAAAAGAAATAATAATTACAGTGTGGGGCAAAAGTAGGTCTATAGTTGTGAGTATGTGAAACACAAAGAATATTCTTGTATTATTATTTATTAATTATTCTACTATTTTCTATATAAATAACTCTAAATCTACTTTTGCCCCATCCCATATGTGACATGATAGGAGTTTTAATAATAACAACAATGGCAATCAAATTACAATATAAAAATGTATCAGTCCAACATGTAGTATGCCTTAAATTTATACAATGTCATATGTCAAATACTTTTCAATTTAAAAAGTTGTTTTAAGTTTACAGAGATAAATAAGATATAGCCTTTACCCTCTACAAGCTTATAAATAGAGAAAATTTAATATATATAATACAAAAAAGATGAAATGAAAAAAAAAAACCCTACTGTGAAGGCAGCATGTTAAATGTCTAAGTTTGATGTGGGGGATTTCGGGGTGTTTTCCAGAAAAGGCAGTACTCACAGTAAGCCTTGGAGATGAATTCTGATAACAAGAAAAACTGAAGGAAGTTAAGAATCAGTTAGTTGACTAGAGTCAGATGGGGAAGACATCAGTCAGCAGTCCCAAGAAATCTGGATGAAAAAACTTACAGGCACTGGAGGAACCACTTTGAGTATTTTTAGAAGAGGAGGTGTTTTATTTTATCTGAGTTTTGGATCATTCTCCGCAGCTCTGTGGAGGATGGATTGGAAAAGAGAAAAACCAGAGCCAAGACTAGTTAAGAGGTTGTGTGACAGTGCAGATGAAACGCAATGACGGATTGTTTCACTTAGTTATCCGTCTCTTAACAAAAATGTAAGCTCCACGAAGGTAAGGCCTTTGCTTTGTTCACTGCTATATCCCCAGCACCTGGAACAGTGCCTGGCATATATAGTTACAAAATGTTTGTTAAATAAATGAATAACTAAATCAATGAAGGAATATATGAATGAATGAATGAGTGAAATAAAACAATGCAAGTGCAGAAAAGAGGTCAGAAAGAGACATTTGCCTCAGAGATGAGTTCTCTTTGTCTGTGGACACATGCCATAGCTGAGTCCTTTTCAAGTGCTGGCAACAGATGAAGTCTGTTGGAAAACCTCCCAGATTCACCTGTCCGCGCTTTTTCCAGCATCTGTGGCACCTGCCTCCTCAGTGCCCACCATCTTCCCACCATCTAGAGGCAAAACTCTAGCTCCTGGATCAAACCGGTCCTGCCACCTGTTTGGGGGAGGTGGGCTTGTAGATAAAGAACGAAAATGGTTGGGGTGGGGAAGCAAAAGAGGAATAATGCTTTCTAAAATACAGGAAATTACATAAAAGTACAATTTCAGTGAAAATTACATGAGATTACATCAAGTTTCACTGCAGCACAGCCATGCTTACGTGTTTACATTATGGTCACTGACTGCATTGGGCCTGGAGCGGCAGAGCTGAGTGGTCGGGACAGAGACTACACGGCAGCAAAAGCAAATGTATTTACACTTTGGTCCTTTACAGAAAAAGTTTGCCAATCTTTAATCTAGAGGAGCTCACAGGAAAAGATATGAAAGTTTACTCGCAATCATGAATAAATCCTGCATTAGTGAAATCTCCTAAAATATATATTTTAAAATATAATAGGTAAGACAAAGCATCCAATTGCAACAAAAAACCAACAAGAAAGGAGAAAAGATACTACTAACATTAGCCACATATCATGTGCCAGCTTCTCAGCTAAGCACTTCTTTAAATAAAACTGATTCTCTCCTTTCCTTCCCACAAAGCTGCAAGACAGGCATCACTTCTCTCATTTTACAGAGGAAGAACCTAAAATTCAGAGGCTGGATAATTTTTCCCTTGATCACAAAGCCAACACAGGACAAAGCCAGCACTTGAACCCACAGTAGTTCACCTTCAAAACCACATCCTTAACCGTAACTTTAGAATTCCAGACACAAATGAGCAAGTAATGTTGGGTACGCACACGGGGAGAGGCGAAGCAGGACCCTCCTACCGTCCTTGAAATGGCAGTTTCTCCAGGGAGGGGGATGGAAGAAGGTGGAACCGTGAAGCCTGGCACCCATTTTAATAGAAGCACATCTCCCCAGCTCTCCTGGCAGGAGAGGAGTCAGGGCTGATTGAGCAATGCTGGGCAGTTCTATTCAAGCATTACAGCTGCAAATGATCCCACCAGAGTTGGCTCTTGGACATGAAAGAGAACTTGAAAGAAGATGGGCAGACAAGGGTTTTATTAACCCCGGGGCTGCCAACTTCACTGTCAGCCAAATGAGGGCTAGAGTTTTTGGGAAGAGGATGAAAGATCCAAGCATGGTTGCCACAGAATGGGAAAAAACAAACAAACAAACAAAAAAATAGAAACACAGTACAGGTTGTAGCAACAGTAGTTGAGTGGAGATACTTGTTAAAGGAAAAATAGAGAGCGTAGATTGAACGTGACTGGAAGTGCTACATGTAAGCAGGGAACCAGACCCAGCGTCGAGTCCAGGCTGTGGGGGATGAGGTTTGGGAGAGGGAAGACCGCCCCTTTAAGGCCAAACACCTGTGGAACGGTCTCAGGCAAACCGCATTTCGGCATGCTGCTGGTTGGGTAGAGACACGTGAGTCTTTTGGTTGGTGACACTGGGCTGGCGATAGGTCTGCTGTGAATGTGGGAGCCACCTCGGCCTCCAGCTGCCTCTGCTGCACAGGGAGGTGCCGGAGTTGGCTGCGTGGCCAGGGCGGGGTCTTCCTGGCAATCTCCTCTGTCGTGCTCATTGCATCACGCTCTTTCTAAAGCACAGGCGCAGAAATGATGGCATAGGAAAGTCCAGTGATTTGACTAAAGTCATGGAGAACTTTGATTAGAGACCCCCAAGCCCCCACCCCAGACACACACTTTTGGTTTGCAGTTTTCACCACACTAAAGTTCAGTGCTTTTAACTCGGCCGTCAAGGAAAGGCTCTCTTAAAAAACTTCTTGCAGTCCAGACTGACTAAGGAACTAACTGCAGATGCACGCCTGCTCTAACATTTGCAGTAGAATGTGGTGATGACAACATTTTAACAATAACGGAAACATTATACATAGGATCAATATTTCCCCAAATCTGCTGGTGTCTGTAAGATTCATACATGTGACCTCATGACCCAGCAGCAGCGAAAAAATGTGGTATGTTTAAATGTTTGAAAAACTCTAGATTACATAAATGTAAACAGATTTATTTACCATGTGGTTTCTCAAAACATTTAATATATTTTCATATTCTAGGAATATCTAAAAGACAAACATATCAAACAGTGTTCCCAAATATATTTGACTATGCAGCACCCCCAGCCACCCCCAAACCCCACACACATATATTTTTAGGTGCACTCATGGGAGCAGCATTTGGTGAAACATTTGGAAAAGCACTGGCCGAAACATACACAAATTCCAGCAAGACTAGCACAGTTTTTCTGTATTTCATCTTGTTTAGAGGAGGCTGCAAAACTTCCCTAAGACCAGAGTTTCGTAGGTGGGACCTCAACACCTGTCACAGCGAGAGAGAAAACAGATTTTCATGCTCTGGCCATTCTATACTTTACCGAAGTAATTATACACGAGTGAAAACCTGAAGCAAATACAATCGAAGCCACAGTGCATTCATCAAGGGAAATTAGCCACAGTGAATACTCAGTGCATCATGGGGAGCAATGAAGATTAGGGAGCTGTGAAAACATCTGCCAAAATCATGTGTATGAAGAGTGATTTCTCATGTTTTCAACTTCCTTGGAAAGCGTTGATTACTTTTCCAAGCACAGACTGGTTACTACATTGAGCGTGCCGACGGAGCGCCTGGGCAGAGCCCTGGTGCGTCTGTGTGCTCTGCAAAGGCAGCGGAGCTCCCCGATCCACGGGGCCAGGCGGGGCCCAGGGGACAGGCCGGGTGACCGCAGGAGCTTCTGACGCTGAGGTCTCTGGTCAACTCTGATCATGGGAATGAAGTTCTTCCTTTGGTCTATAGCATCTCGTTGTCTATTTTTAGTCAGTACCATTCTTCCCAAAAGTCTTAGCTCCCTTTTGTATTTTCGCATCATTAACTTTCAACACCAAGTTTACTTCAGTGACATTTCCCCAGACCTTCTCTTAGTTGTGCTTGTTTCACTCACTTCACAATTCACTGATTACTTCTTGTTCAGTGTCTTACATTTAAAATACCAATGAAACACCCTTGCTTTGATCATCACCTGCCATCAGCTGTCCTTATCACCAGGCAGTCTTCTCCATTTTCCAACTGCTTCTGGTATATTTGGGAAATTTTCTATTTCTTATTTCATATTTTATCTATGGACATAAAACAGCCCCATGTCTGAAGGCCTACATCCTGCATGTGTGACATGAGTGAGGATTTTTAATGCATAAAATATGTGTATTAAGCTGATTATAAACAAAGCCGTTCAGTGGAGCAATTAAAGGCTCAGTTTGTGGGACAGCCTGTCTGGGAATAAAGAGCTTGTTAGCTGTAACTCTGGACAAGTAACAAATCTTTCTGTGCCTCATTTCTCCACCTACAAACTGGGGAAAATTTAACACCTATCTCATTTGGTTATTATAAGGATTAATGAATTAACATATATAAATGGCCTACAACAGCACCTAGAACATACTAAATGCCATTAATTACTATTTCTACTATTTAAACTAAACAAAAGCACCTTTGCTCTGGCTACGTGACTCAGCTGGTTGGAGGGTTGTCCCATACATGAAAAGGTTGCATGTTTAATCCTAGGTCAGGGCACTTACCTGTGCTATGGGTTCCATCCCCAGTCAGGGAGCGTACCGGAGGCAACCAACCGATCAATGTTTCACTCACTGGATGTTCCTCTCTCTCCCCCTCTCTCTAAAATCAATAAACATATCCTCGGGTAAGGATGAAAATAAAGTAATTAAATAACAAAAGCATCTTCGAATAAAGTGTGAAGATTTTTTAAAAGCATTCTTTCTGTCTCTTGAAGGCCCAGATTATACAAAGGATCATCTACCTCAAGTTCAACAGCATACCTCCTTTATAGGAGAGAAGGGTCCGTCACTGGAGAGAACTGGAGATCTCAGATATTTATGGAGGCCTGCCTCACACATAAGCTTACCAGCAAAATACAAACACGAATATGTTGGTGAAATTGGCTGGGGAATACCAGAGTACAATTTTATCAACAAAACAAGGCTCGAGAGTGGCTTTCATATCAAGGTATTGCTCTTAAATTTATGTTCTTCACAGCGTGCTGTAGTCTGCTTTGGATTCTTCCTGAGTTTGCTTCCATAGGAAACATCAGGTTCTTGGTCTGTCGTGGAGAAATAACGGCATTTGAGTCTTGCAGAAAAGTAAATGTGCAGAGAAATTTATGTGCTACCACCCTTCCCGTTTAGCACCCTTAATCTGTGAGAGGAGGGTGTGAAGAAAACGAAGCCGTGGGGAACTCGAAAGCCCTGGTGTCTGGCGTGGGGATGTGCTCAGATGCACATTTATGCTGCGACATTCACACACACTGCCGCCTCCCGGCACTGTTCTGGGAGTGGGCGGTGTCAAAGCAGGCTGTGCCGCGCGGACAGCGGCCCGGAGCTGACAAACAAGGCCCGGATGTCTAAATCCACCGTGCGGATGGTGCCTCCCAATGAGGAAATCCAGAGAGTCCTTAGAAACCTTGTCTCATGTCTCTTGGTGATGCGGATGCAGAATAGGTCCATGCAGTCATCTCTGTAAAGGAGGACAGCGGAGGTGATTTTAGAAGTAAGATCTGAGAATTCAAACTCTTTCCCAGGCAGGCCTTTGCATTATCTGAAAATGGAGTATGTATCAATTATGTAATAACTGAATTTCCTGAACCTTAAAGCAATACAGTGCAGCCTCATACAGTAAAGGTTAATAACTGGAAAAGCCTTTTTCTGGCCCAACTGTACAATAGTTCAGGAAAGTGATTGGGTGCTCAGTCTCTGACATCGGACAGACCTGGGTTCTAATCCTGGCTCAGAGGTAGGTCTGCCTCTGTGACTTTGGGCTGGGGAATTCACCTCTCTCTGTCTCCCCACACTCCTTTTCCACAAGTGAGAGTTTAGAGGTCCCACTTCCTAAAATCTCTGAATTTCTTGTCTACTTCTGCCACCTACCAGCTGTGAGTGGCCTTGGGCAAGTTCCTTAATGTCTGGGCTTCAGTTTTTGTTTTGTTTTTTTTAAGATTTTATTTATTTATTTATTTATTTTTTAGAGAGGGGAGAAGGGAGGGAGAAAAAGAGGGATAGAAACAGCAATGTATGGTTGCCTCTCACATGGTCCTCACTGGGGACCTGGCCTGCAACCCAGGCATGTGCCCTGACTGGGAATCGAACTAGGACCCTTTGGTTCCCAGCCCGCACTCAGTCCACTGAGCTACACCAGCCAGGGCTGCGCTTCAGTTTCTTCATTGATAAATCTTGGTATTTAACTTATCGGGCTGTTGTAAACATTAAACAAGTTAATATTTGCAAAGTGCTGGGAACAGTGCCTGGTATGTATCAAGTACCCTATGTGTTTACCATTATTATTGTGTTGTGAGGATTGAATATGAGAACACTCGGGAAGCACTAAGCACAATGTGTTGCATGTGGTTGACATCCACATTTCAGCTCTTAACACTGCGGTTCTGTCAGTTGTTAGTGCTGTGGTTGTGGTTAGTGTCGCTTAGTGCCATGAGACAGAATGAATGCTCAGCTTCGTCAGCTGTGTCCTGTGCCACTTAGGCACTGAAGATGAAGATCAGACATCTGATGAAATATCAGAACTGGTCACCAGCAGGGAGAGTACAGCCCCAGAGCGAGGCAGCTGGTTTGAAGGGAGTCCAGAGCTGCTGTCGCCTTGTGGCTTCTCTGTGGCCGATGCCCTGCTTGGGTTCGCAGTCCTCAATCTGTCTGACCATCTTGAGTGTGTATAGCTTCTCTTCCTGTTTAATTTAACACATTTGTCTTTAACTTAACACATTTGTCTGCTCGAAATAAGGGTTTTTGAAACCAGTAGGGATGTCAGCCACAACTTTGCCTTCCAGGAAGGTATTTATCCCGTTTCTTTTGTTAGTATTTCACAGGTGGCTTTAAGTCACTTCTCTGCTTGGCAGCCCTGTCCTCTTAACCGCCCTGGGACTGAGTGTGAGTCATACAACGACTTTCCTCTCCCAACTCATGGCACACACAGAAGCTGGTCTGGTTTGACACAAGTTGTAAGGGATGTTGCCTCTCATCTGTGCACTTCCTTGGCCCTAGCACTTTGATAGTTATTGTTTTTAAGGATTTACCTGTCTTGGTAAACAATCTCAAACAATATCTTAAAGGGTTTCTTGGCCCTGGCTTGTGGGGCTAAGTGGATTGAACACTAGCCTGCAAAACTGAAGGGTCACTGGTTCAATTCCCTGTCAGGGCACATGCCTGAGTTGCAGGCCGGGTCCCCATTTGGGGGCGAACAAGAGGCAACTGACTGATATTTCTCTCCCTCTCTTTCTCCCTCCCTTCACCTCTCCCGGAAAATAAATTTTAAAAATCTTTAAAAAAAAACAATTAAAAGGTTTCTTGGACTTAGAACTTTATAATGAGAGCAGAAGATTCACTGAGAATGACTGCACATATTAGCAAAGAACCCAATACAATTTTCTGATGTGAAGGCCTGGGCTTTGTCACAAGGGCTGCTCATCTTCTCGGTCCCCCACACGTGGCTTCCAGTCCACATTCAAGGCAGACGGCGATATTCATGTTTCAGTCTCAGACTAGGATTCCTTATCAACCCAGTGCTTCATGCAGCTACTTCACGTCAAACTTGGCATGAATTGACGTCTGAGCTGATACATCCATATACACACGCTCCGTGCATAAAAACAAACTCCTAACTACAACTAATATATGAGAGAGGAGCTGGTAAATTCCCTACAGTGATGTAAGTTAATGAAATGTCTTGGTCCACGTCCTGTTCTCTCTCCAGTTCCCTATGATTAGTAGACTTCCATCACACCCTCCGCCATCCGTACCCTTAATAGTCCCAGTGAAGACGGCACTTAGTTTCACTCTCACTTCAGGGACAGCTCTGTGTCTCTCGATGCAATTGCTGGAACTTTGATTTTGAGCACAAACCTTTATCTAGTGGATTTTTATAGCCTGCACAGCTGCTTTTCCTAATTGACTGTTCCAGGTTTGCACGAGGCTGGCAGTGAAGAGAGCTCAGGCTCCTCCAGTAGACAAATGGTAGAAGGCTGGGAACAGCTGCTTCCTACCTGGGATGGGCTCTCCTATTTGGGGCACTAGGAGGGGCTCCGTAGGTCATCTGGATTTTGGTGGAAAGATAATAACTTCCAGGTTGAGTGACACGTGAAAAATATCCCCACATTGCAAAGGTCAGTACAAATCACAATATCAGGTTTCTCTTCTGGCTCTTTTTGTGTTTAGCTATTTCCTACTCTCTCATATGTGGATTACAATGCCATAATGATATATGTGGACATAAGCCAGCAAACATCACTGCTTTTGTTATTATCTCAAATTTAAGAGCAGTACATTCTTTTTCAAAATGGATTTGCTCTCTGCCAAAATCTATGTGTTGTTTCTGGAAGAGTATGTGGAGACCATTAAAACAATCCCTTTGGTTTCAACCCCACGCTAAACTGAAGACAATTCTGACTGCTGCTTAGCTGGGCATGTCTCCTCTTTGCTGGCCTCTCTTCAGTCCAAACCTGGACACGATCAGCTGGCTTCTTCACGCCCGTTTTCTGTTCCTGCACTCTGACCTTGTGACCAAATGATTTAAGTCATTCGATTTTCCCACAAAAACCATGTTATAATGGACTTGATGACTAACTCTTCCTAGATGTGAGCCCAAGAAAATATAAAGTCAATTAATCATAACATATATTACAACCAGTATATCATCATACAGTATAACAACTTGAAAAATCTACAGATGGTAATAAGGAGAACTATGGGATCCTATAAATATATTTATACATAATACAGTACAGTATAATAAAAGTAAAATCTTTGAGGCTTTGAAACTTCTGTCTTGCTTATCATTGGGCACAGGTTCCATTATTATAACATGCAAAGGGCTTGTTTGTGACTGTTTTATGGACATTCGAACAGACTGCTGATGAGACGTTGAGTTTCTTGATGGCTGTTGAATAAACGAACTCACAGATGGTTGTTTCAGTATTTTCTCACTGTGATTTATTTAGAGAAAGCGAACATTAAAAAGCTGCTGCTGACTGAGTATTTACTATGCAAGGAAGGTACTCTGATTCTTTCCAGTTTACAGATAAGGAAACTGAGGTATTAGCAGGTGAGGCTCCTTGCCTGAGACCACAGAGCTGCTAAATGGTCGAGCCAGGAATTCAACCCAGGCTGTGAACTCAGGACTTAGAGGAAGTACCATGTGTATGAGGCGAAAAAGGAAGTCAGAATGTTTGTTATCATTTTTCTCTAATGACGGGTTTGGCTGGGGTCAGTTCCAGTTGCCTTCTCTTATGAAATACGCATTCTTTCTTCATAGTTCCCTCAATTTCTCCCAGCTTCCCATTCTGCATTCTTTGCACACAGTATGCTTCATTCATAATATTAAAATGAGTGACTAGTAGCTATCATGCTCATATTTGATATAGTAAGATGTAGCTTAGTAATAATTATTTTTGAATTTTTATTAAATAAACACTTTATAGTGTTTCAAAATAGATGATCGAATACAATCTTTGGCATCATGGAAAAAAGTAGAGAAGACAGTGAGATCCTACCAAAGCACACCACCTTTCCTTGTCCCAGCCCGACCCTGTGCGTCCTTCCAAACTCTCCATCTTCACACGATGGTGTCCAGGAAAATTTTCAGATTCACCTGGAAAAAAAGAAATATTGCCAGTGTGGGGTTGATTAGTACTAATGTAGACTGCCAATCACATATTTCAGGATTTCTGTGTGTCTTTTACTCCAAATTCCCCATTTAGATTTGGGTTCATTTGGACGACTCAAGGTCATCAATATTGAGTCTCACACCGCTCATTTCCAGATAGTCTAATCAATACAGAAAAATTTTAAAGATAATAAAGCCGCCTTTTTCAACCAAGTTACACAAGCAAAATGAAAAGTAGCTTTTTTAAAATGAGACATGTTTGGGTTGGTGCTGTTCCTCCCCTAGATGGGTGTGTGTTCAGTCCTCACTTTATACTTCTTAGAGTTATTTGCATCCTAGCGGTTTGTGGTTTCATATGAAAATAATTACATTAGCACCTTTCGTCCTGAAGTGCTGTATGTGCATTTTCTGATACCACGGGAAGCCTTCAGCAAGGGAATGCCACATGCTGACCATGTGCGAGGGAGAAGAAACACTGGTTAAAGAGGACAAATTACCCTCCTTCTTGGAAGTAACATATCAACACCGTTAACCTCCTGATCCATAGATGTTATATTGTTCCCTTTTTACAAAATTTGGCTCTGTAAGATCCCTCAAATAAATAGAAGAAAGTAATTTTCCTTATAAAGTTTTACTTGTTTCTGAACTTCTGTGAATAAATTTGATGTTTGATGCTTTCTTTCTCTAATAGACCGTGCAGCGACACGGGAGGCATGTGTCACTGTGGTGCGTTCCCTGCACTGTGTGCAAAGCGGATCCATGAAAAATAATGTGCTTGCACAGGGAAGCACCTCTGTGGGTAGGGAGGGACACTGCCACCCACATTCCCCCAGGCAATCTGTTTCCCCAATGAAAAAAAGCGCTTTCTCTCTCTTGCTGAGGTTACTTTATAGATAATTATTGGTGAATTAGAAAAAAAAAATGAACATTAATTTTCATACCTTTTGTTAGGATGTAGAAACATGAAAAAGAAAGAAGGAAAAGGAACTCGATGTACTTTAGAACCTAGTGGGTGATTTTTATTCCCTCGTTAAGGAAGGCTAAAAATACACCACGGTGGTTACTAATATTTATAGGGCTCAACACAACATCTTTTTTTTTTTTAAGATTTTATTTATTTTTAAAGAGAGGGGAAAGGAAAGAGAAAGAGAGAGACAGAATTATCAATGTGTGGTTGCTTCTTGTGCACTCCCTACTGGGGACCTGGCCCACAACCCAGGCATGTGCCCTGACTAGGAATCAACCCAGCGACCCTATGGTCCACAGGCCCACACTCAATCCACTGAGCCACGCCAGCCAGGGCTCAACATAACATCTTGAGTCTGTGTCTAAATGGAAACACCTTTTAAAAAAATTATATTTCTTACAGGTAGTAATTAAGCATATGCCATAGATTTTCAACAAATATTATTTGATGATGATAGGGAGAACCAAAGCTAAGAAAAGATTGTATAAATTAGAATGGGTTCTAATAAACCTGTGGTTTGACTCTATAGCCAGGCTCCTTTAAATGTACTCTCAAAGAATTTTGAAACTTGGGCGTGATTGAATATCCTAAGCACAGGTGGCTAAAATACCAGCACATCTGTTTTCTAAATCTGGCATTTATTCTGGCTTTTAAATATCTTTAGGAGAAATTCTAAAATCATTAAAAATTTAGGTTTATAGTTTTTCCCTACTATTCACATACCACACTCCCAGAACACCTCAGCTGTATTGACAAAATGCACAGAATGCATAGCAAATGAGAGTAGCAATCTGGAGATCCCCATTCTTTTCCCAGGACTGAACCTAAGAAATCAAGCAATCTTAACAGAGCAAATGTTAACAGTTTATTAAATATAAAGGGGCCCTCGCTATATCATCCCAGCTGTGTCGCTAGGCACAAAGAAAATGGCACTGAAAATAAGTGCTGTAGGAATTCATGCAAATGCCTTCAGTTGGGGAAGAAGTCAGTCGTAGGAACGTTTGTTTGAGTAGTTAAAGTTTTTAGTGAAACTATTGTTAGCAATAAGACTGCACAACCCAGCCACATCGCCGATGGCTTCCGGCAACTTGAGGTCTGAGATCTGTTTTATTTGACCTTGTACTGACAACATCAACTCCACGCCTCCTGGTGCTTAAAAAGGCAGAGATAATCATCCATAAACAGGGGAGCTAGAGACTAAGTTTGCTTCTTTTCTCACACAGGGTCTTTGTTGAGAGACCAGGTTACAGAAGGGGAGAAATGAATTTTTAAGTGAGCATTAGATTCAGAACTATTCTACCCCTGGCTTATTCAATAGTTGTTTGAAAACTATTTACCACTTACTTTTTTACTGACACTTAGTTCTACTATTACTGTTCACAATGCCTGAACTACCACCCCTAGTGTAATTCTGTATTTGAAACTAACTGGACAACTAACTTGGGAGAAGCACACTTTTTAACCTTTGAATTAACAATAGTGCCATATATTAGAAAACTCCAAGGGTGAGAGCAGTTGCAAAACAGGCACTTGATTGTATTTCAGAAACTGTGCACTGAGCACAGATAGAGACTTGGGAAGCTTTTCTGTAGCTTGAATAGTTGAAACTGATCAGATTTCAGACTCTGGTAGAAATCATCAACCAACTCTGAATAAAGGGCTCATAACAGAATGATTGGTTATTCATTGCAAATCCTAACAATTCCCAACAGAATGAGTTCTAGTTTTGCTTTAAAAGGAAATCCTAGTGTAGCTTGAATTACAGGAACACTATTATGAATAATAATCATTCATAATATGTGATTAAAAAAAACATTACTGTCCCTGGAGTAGTACACAGAGAAAATAACAGATATTTGCCTTCTCTCAGAACAAATGAGGCAACTTAGTATTCATAATGCTTCTCAGGGTAAATCTATGTTTGTGGCCTTACAAAATTGAATGTAATTTATAAGTGAAAGTTAAAAAATTTCATTTTCCCCTCTCTCTTTTGGAGTGCTAGTCTGCCTACTGTTTTTTATGTCTCAGTTTTCCTATCTATAAAATGGGGATTGTATTAGTTTTCCTTTGAGCCCAGCAAATTATTGCAAATTCAGCATTTTAAAGCAACACCCATTTATTTGCTCCCATTTCTATAGGTCAGCAGTCCTGGGAAGGCATGGCTGGGTTCTCTGCTCGGGTCTCATAGGCTAAAATAAAAGTCTCAGCTCCGGCTGTGAGCTCATCTGAGGCTACTCTTCCAAGTCCCTGTGGTTGTGGCAGTTTTCAGTTCCTTGTAGTTGTAGGACTGAGGATGCATTTCTTTGCTGGCTATTAGCCAGGGGCCACTCTCAGCATCTAGAAGCCACCCACGTTCCTTACTGGGCAGCCTTCTCTATCTTTAAAGTCAGCAACAGAAAATCTTCCTCCTGTCAAATCCCTCTCACGCTTTAAATCCCCTTTGCCAGTAAGAGCCAAGATCTTTTTAAGAGCTCACCTGGTTAAGTTAGGTCCACTGAGGATAGTCTGCCCTTTCTTAAAGTCAACTGATTTGGGATCTTAATTGCTTCTGCAAAATCTGTTTGCAGCAGTACTTAGATTAGTATTTGGTCAATGCCTGTGAGAAAGTGTGTATACCAAGGGGTGAGAATCTTGGTGGGGGTGGGGTGGGAGGAGCTAAGGGGGCAGGGTGGTCATCATTGAATTATGTCTGCCACGGGGATGATGATAATACCTTAGAGGGTTGTTAAATGGATTGTGTGTAAAGCACTTAGCATAGTATCTGGTGTAGTAAGTCTCAATAAATGGGATCTAGGATCATTAATATCTGTATATACTCTATTTTCTTGCTTTCATGGATTTTTGAATTATATTATTATAAGCACATTAGAGACAATGGAATATGTTACTCACTTGTATACTCCACAAAAAACAGAGATACTGGGGCCACCAGCAACAAACTCACAAAACTCAATGTTTAGTCTATTTGCTGAAAGTTGATGTATGTTTTCAAGTTATTTAAAAACACTGCAGTTAAAAAAAGAGAGAGACCAGAATATAATTCATATTGGTGCCCATATATAATGTGTCATAAAATGAAGTATGAGTCCCTGCATTGTTCACTTTTTGCTTTTTAATAAGAAAAATGCATCACAGAGTCCATGCCTTAAACACTGACATTTTTCAGAAAGAATTGTTTTGTTTCTACTCATGCTCTGAATATAAAATGAGTACTTTAAATGCTCCATTTACACAAAGGCTTTTATGCCCCCTTGCTCCCTATAATGGTTCTAGTCTAGAATAGACAACATTATGCAAGTTGGTGATCCAGCTACAACAATGAGAATGCTTCTCACAGGCTGTGGGAAGAAAGACACTTAAGGGGTTAACAGTAATATTTTGCAAATTGAGGCAAGTGAAGGAAAAAATCTATTAGCATAAGAAAAGGTAGCCTTAGGGGATTTTCCACTCAAATGTTTGGTACTAAGAACTCTATGTTACCAAGGAGGAGGATGGAGAAGAGAAACCCTAGTGTCTATGCATTCTTAAAATGCATTGCCATTATATTTATTCTACTGGAGAGAAAGACCTCATAGTTATAGAGACAGAAAGTGGTACTTTCTAGTAAGGAAAGTCAAAATTGAATACATTAAGAAAAGCATCTTGAGTCAAGCATGGCAACAAAGCAAAAGGATTTCTCAGTGATCAATCCCCCCAAAATTTCCTAACTATGTCAGGATTAGACTAGAGGGGTTTGGGATTAAAAGTGAAGTATAAAGCAATGATTTTAATTGTTAAGTAAAATGAGCCCCAAATGTCGGCAATTAAGTCAAATTTAACAATTTTTAAGTCATTCAGAAATTGTGTCTAATTTACAGTATCTGAATGTAGTTAGCAGATATTTCCTTTTTATCAATGCTGACACTTTTTGAAAAATGGCTTAATAGGAAATATCCAATTTTGAGTTATTATTTTTGCTAGTTGAAAACATTCAAATTACTGTAAAAGATTTTCACTAATTTCCTTAATATAGAGAATATACCAGCCATTGTTACCTGTTTCTTCAAAGATGTTGATTCATTTTTGAATCAGTTATTTATTTACTCTCATAAACAGCTGAGCAGTGAAAAAATGGTATTTTTGATTCAGAATTTCTGTAGATTTAACACCACAGTGAGCATGACTGTCCAAAAAAATCATGAAGAATTTCATTAATATATTATAATAGAGAAGGGCCAGCTTATTTTAGATAACAAAAGTTTTATGACATTATATGCTAATATCTATAGGACAAATGGAGGGAGAGGATCTATTATTTTGTTTCTAAGAAAAGTCTTTCCAGATTAAGGAGATGTAATTTTTGGTTCTTAAAAATGTGAATGGAGATCAAAGGTGATTATTGAAATCCCAAACAATTTGTCCAGAAGGTGACAACAAAATTAATTATATGTCAATTGATAAGAACAATTTTCAGGAAATCAATGTGTCAGAAATCAATTGAAGAAACAATATTATACCATGATCTTTTCATTACATACAGATGATAACTTTTCAAATTTTCTGTGGGGTAGTGGTGCAACCTTGCCTTAAAATCCCATTTGTCACTTTCTTTACTCTGTCTGTGGACATTAGAGAGACGTGATTGAGGCTTCATGTCTTTATCCCTGAGTAGATGACTGAAGTAAGTAGATGTGCTCTTTAAAACAAGTAACTTTGAAACACTTGATCAGAAAAGTCATTCTAAACCAAACCTTGAGGGGAAAAAAAGAAAAAGGGAAGATTTTTTAAAAATCCTATGTTGTTGAGATTATTATAATATGATTTTACTAGTTTGTATAAATATAGCATCCTATATCAATGTAAGCAAAAAATGCATTCCAAAACTGAAGTAAAATACGTTTGATAATCCATATCATTGTTTCCCAACCCCGGTATGAAAAACTTAGAAATGATTACACACCAAAACTTTTTCAATATAAATCTGACACCTCTATTCCCCATGCTTACACATAAGATGTGCCGTCCATCGGCTAGTTCCTGGGGAAAAAGAGGCAGCATATAGAGGTCACTTATTCAGTGATAATTTCAATGTACACCAGAGGGTGTGAGATTAATTTTTTTTAAATGTGAGGACTGGTTCTAAGCTAACAAATATTTTATCAACAATCCAAATTATGCTTTCTGAAAGGAGTTTTCAGGTCTACACTTTACCATAGCTCCCTATGTGTAATCCAGCTCTTTCATCCGTTATAAGCACCACTTTCTCTAATTCTGTGAAGGTAAAGGGAAAAGGCCCAAACCATTTGAATCTAAGGGATAAACAGCAGTTTTGCAGGCCTGTTTATTTAGACAGGAATCATGAACAGAGGAAGGAGCCCAGAGATCACTGATGACAGACACTCTTCTTGCTACTCAACATCTGTCCTTTCATAGAGAGGAAATAAAGCATGTAGGGTCATATTTATTTCAGTTCTGGTACTTTTTCTTTCTCAATTCCAGACTCACAGTTGCCAGAGGGGGTGAGGATGGGGATGGGGGCACTGGGTGAAAAAGGCCAAGGGATTAAGAAGTACACATTGGTCATTGCAGAATAGCCATGGGGATGTACAGTACAGCATAGGGAACATACTCAATTATAACGTGGTAACTATGCATGGTGCCAGGTGGGCACTGGAACTATCGGGGGGAACACTTTGTAAAGTATGTGATTGTCTAACCACTATGCTCTACACCCGACACTGATACAAAATAATATCGAATGTAAATTGTAACTGAAAAAATAAAAGATGCCTTTGATAAGGTGAATCTTTATAATGCAAATTTAACTTTGTTTAGGAAAAATTATGCCCAACTATAGATGAGACAACTGATGATGTCTGTTTTCTTCCCCAAAGCAAGGCCAGTATTGCCATGATTTTAGTTATTTGCTTTGAATGTATACTTATTCAAAGAATTTGAATGTCACAGTACTTTTATATAAATAGATAAATAAATGGAAAAAAAGAATTAAAAGACCACCTTCTTTTAACTGAATTTGGCATGTCTGGTTTAATTGCCCACCCTGACTTCCCTTTCAATTAGGAACACAGACCCTTAGACATGTTAGTGCCTATTTAACTTGAATTAGGGTACATTAATTTTCTTCCTTTTACAGTATAAAGAACTAAGTCGAGCTGCTACTGATGAAATAAGCCACAGATACCAAAACCCATGGTAAGCATATAGGAATACATTTTTAATTAATTAGTTTCCTTCCTAACTTTGTAAAAGGGATAATTTTTAAAAAAATTAAGTATAGTAGTGCTTTCTTTCTTTTTTTATTTCTAATAAGCACAAAATTTTCACTATCTCTAGATTTTAATTAAATGGAGAAAATGGGCAAAGCAAACATAAAATACAGGGGAGAAAAAGAAAACACCAGCCTGCAGCAATTAAGAATAGCAATGGAATGAATAGTGTGGCTTCAACTATATAAATACTTCTTTCTATGGAAAACAACAATATAATTGTTTTTGGTTTAAAAAAAAATAGCTCATTTCATGCCGTTGGCCTAGAAACCGTCGTAATGGGTAATCTCGGTTAATAAACGTAATCCTACTGAAGTCACACAATGGCTGGAATTCATGCTATCTTAAGGCAGTTTCTAACCTAAATTAAACATGTCTGGTTCAAGGTATGTTAAATTACAGGAAAAGAGCAAATCCAGGTTTGTCATCTAGATGTAACATATAATTCAGATTCCTAAGAGGGGAGGGATCAATTAGCGCTGCTCTTACAAGGCTGCAGGTTTGGTAATGTCTTTGTTGGCCTTGGCTTTGTGGGGGCAAGGGTTTCGGGAGCCTATTTCACCCATTTTCATGTTGAAGGACACAGCATGAGTATGTGCAAATTTCATGGACTGCAGTCACCTTCTGCTACACCACCACAACATAAACTGCACCAAAAAGAGACAGACCCTCAGTCCCTCTGTCAAAAGTCCTAGTTACCGCAACACAGTCTCAGGATGACAAAAGATGTCACTGGGCAATGCCTGCATCTTATATCTAAAGCATATCCTATGTTTAAAAGCACAATAAATAGTTATAATTTATTGCATTCAAAACACATGTTCTAATTAAACTATCCATGTTGTTCTGATAAAATTGCAGGCACCTACCTATAAACCTCCTATCGAATATTTCCAATCCCCACCCAAAATATTAAAGGCCACTGAAAAATCAAAGAAACTTCAACAAACATTGATAAGTGTGAAAATATGCTGCACTTAAAAAATTAAAAAACTTATTAGAAAGTATCTGAGAAATATTGAACATTGGAAATATTGAAATTTGGAACATTTCCCACCGCTGAAAGAATGCTGGCAACATTCATTTCCAGGGAATATGATATGAATTGTACCAGGTCATGAGAATTCAAAGCATTTGTGGAAAAGACCTTGTACTTAGGGGATTATAAATTCAGTTGGAAAACTGGATACTATATATAGTTATATATGAAGAAAAATAACAAAACCAAGTTGCATATGTGGAGTGGCAAATTAATAAAGGAGGCAATTATAACTAGAAAATTATAATTAGAAAAGTTAACAAAATCTTAGTGTATTGATGACCCCCTGGATTCGTCAGTAGCCCCTGGCTCGGGTCCTACTTGTGACTAGTTCAGATGCCCATAACCTAAACGTGGCCTCCCTCGGGAGACTTTAAGCACATCCAGCTGCTCAAAAGTCTGGGAAGATGCTCCTGATTGGAATCTGACGAGGGCAGGCCCAGGAGTGCCCCACCCCCTTGCAGCATCTCAGGGCAATTGAGGGCTGTCTCTTTCCTGGGCAAGGTTAGTGCTTAGCCTCCCAATTAATTTTCATGTTCCATCCTCAGTCAGCAGCCATCACTCACTAAATTCAGCACTTCCTATGTTTAAAGCAATACTAGATTTTGCGGCCACTGTGGTGAACAAAACAGGCCCGGTGTATGCCAGTCTTGGAACTTGTATTCTAGAGGAAGAGAGAGACATTAAACAACTACATGACTTTTAAAGAACGCTATACTGTGTTTCATGCTTTTAAATAATTTTTAAGTACAAATATAATTCATGCTATTCCTCAAGAAAAAGTTTATACTCTTACCTATTCCATCCAGTTTATGATAACGCATTTCATCACAAAGGGCGTTTATGGGGTATAAAGAGGCTTTACTAGGGGCACCTCCCTGGACTGACAATCACAGAAGAGTTCACAGAACTGACTTTGGAAGTGAGTGTGAGCGCTTTCCCAGCAGAGGAAAGAGCACGCACAAGGCCCTGCAGTAGGAAAGGGTGTATCAGACGAGGACCGGTGCAGCTAGACTAGAGAAAGCCATGAGACGATAGCAAGATGAGGGTTAGATTTTCTGGAACCTTGTGTCCTGTCCAGACTAGAGAATTTGGATTTTAATCTAAGAACAAAGGGAATTTATCAGAAGATTCAAAAATAAGAAGCAAAGTGATTCAATTTTTTTGTAAGAACGCTGGAATAGTTGAGTGCTATGTGGAAAATGGATTGAAAGATGACAAGAACAGTTGCAGGAAGATCAGCCAGGAGACTATTTCGCTTTTAACAGGCCCATCTTCAGTTTGCAGTGTGCTTTGCAAATAAGCCAAAATAAATAGTGATTATGGAGGGCTGTGGGAAGAAAGAGCGATTTGAGTGAGCTTTCAAAGAAACCGGGGCTTTAAATATATGGAAAAAATTTGCTCTAATGACGGAGAGTTAGAATGTATTCAGTACTGTGATGAAGCAGATTTTAACATCATCTTAATTGAATTTCAGGGGTCAAGTTACATGATCAAGGGTCACAGAGCTAACATTTTAGTCCAGGTTGACTGATTCCATTAATATGTGTTGGGATCTGGGCTTGGACGTTTTTAAAGGGCTCTCTGGGTTGTTGTGATGTGCAGCCAGGCTTGAATACCACTCGTGAAGACAGAAAAGATGGGGTCTGGGCCTTGGGGGGGTGCTGCCTGCACTGAGGACAAGGTGAATGAGAGCCACTGAAGGAGGACAAGAATCCAACAGCAGGGCCCTTAGGGCAAAAGAAGGCTATAAAAAGCCATTGAAGAATTTTGAAGAGGAGGGTTTAATACAAAGAAATGGGAACCTAAGAAACAATAACAGATAAATATGTGGAAACTGTCAGTGGTCTCAGAAAAAGCACTGTAGGAAGAGTATGGCAATTTGAGTCAATGTAACCAACACCAAAAAATGTTTGTCTTCCAAATAATGGAGCCAAAGTAAAGAGTGTTTTTGAGATTGGAATTCCAGTAAAGGACAATTAGAGAGTTTCCTCCACTCTGAGGCATACATTTTAAATTTTAATTTTCTTGAAATGAGGATGTGTTCTATAACAGTTGTTTACAAATGTGGTATACAAATGCGGTGCCCAGGTAAACCTGTCATTAAATCAATGGTGTGTTTTGCAATTTATTGCATCCTAAAGACAAATAAAGGTGTACTTCAACAAACATAAAATGAAGATGCACTACATGCCAGGTGCTCAGAATGTTAAAAATTGATAAGCAGAGTCACTACTCTCAAGTAGCTCAGAGACTTTCAGGATAGACATATATAAACAGAAGATTTCAATACAATGTACATTGATGGAGAATGATTGCATTAACTGAGGGTGGGGGAACTTTTCTTTCTTCTGAATTGAAACACCCTCTTGTTTTAAGGGGGGTGTACACAGCCCACTCAGTGGGCACAACTTGAGTACCCAGCTTGGAAAATAGGGGAGGCTGTGCCACAGGACTCCACAGAACACCTAGTACATTAGGCCACACTACCAAAATACAGAATCATAGCAGCTCTACTTAACACATAGAAATAAACACAGGGAGGCTGCCAAAATAAAGAGACAAATACCATGCCCAAATGACAGAAAAGAACAAAACTCCAGAAAAAGAATTGAACAAAAGGGAGACAAGCAATTTATTAGATGGAGAGTTCACACACTGATTATGAGGATGCCAAGGAACTTAGTGAGGGACCTCAACATTAAAAAATCCAGTCAGAAACAATGGATACACTAACTGAAATATACAACAATGTACAAGGAATCAAGAGTAGAGTGGATGAAGCTAAGAATCAAATCAGTGATTTGGACTATAAGGAAGCAAAAAGTAACCATCAGAACAGCAAGAAGAAGAAAGAATAAAAACAAAAATGAGGACTGTGTAAGGAGCCTCTGGGGCGGGCACATCAACCTTCACATCATGGGGGTGCTGGAAGGAGAAGAGAGAGAGCAAGGAATTGGAAACTTATTTGAAAAAATAATGACAGGAAACTTCCCTAACTGATGAAGGACATAGACACACTAATCAAGGAGGTGTGGAGAGTCCCAGACAAGAGGGAGACAAAAAGGACCATGCCAAGACACATCATAATTAAAATGCCAAACGTTAAGGACAGAGGGAGACTCTTAAAAGCAGCAAGAGGAAAGCAGTTAGTGACTACAAGGGAGTTCCCATAAGACTGTTAGCTGATTTCTCAAAAGAAACTTTTCAGGCTAGATGAGCTTGGCAAGAAATATTCAAAGTGATGAAAAGCAAAGACCTACAGCCAAGATTGCTCTATCCAGCAAAAATATCATTTAGAATCGAAGGGCAGATAAAGAGCTTCCCAGACAAGAATAAGCTAAAGGAGTTCAGCACCACCAAACCAGTATTATATGAAATGTTAAACAGTCTTCTGAAGAAGAGGAGAAAGAGGAAGAAGAATAACAAGAAGAAAAATATGAAGAATGAAATGGCAATAAATACACATCTATCGACAATTGGATCTAGGAGAAAAACAAAACAAAATAAATGAACAAGCAGAACAGAAACAGAATCATAGCTACAGAGAACATTTTGTTGGTTGCCAGACGGGAGGGTCTCAGGGAGATGGGTGAAGAAGGTAAAGGGATTAAGAAGTACAAATTGGTAGTTATAGAATAGTCATGGGGATATAAAGTACAGCATAGAAGTAGAGTAGCCAAAGAACATATACGCATGACCCGCGGACATGGATATCAGTGTGGGGATTGCCTAAGGAAGTGGGGGGGTGCTGGGTGGAGGGGGACAAAGGGGAAAAAACTGGGACAACTGTAATAGCATAAACAATACATTTTTTTAAAAAAGAAACATCCTCTTGCTTTAAATAACTTATGCTTCTCTAGATATGAGGCCTAATGATTAACTCATTTTTGTAAGTCTCTTTTGTTCGTAATTGGGTATTTTCCAATATATACATACAGTATTTCTAATTTGAATAACAATAAAAAACACAGATAGGAAATGGAAAAAAATTTACAGTCAAATTAGAAGAGTTCATAAGAGAATGTACTGCAGTGAGCCAACAGGGCTTTTTGTTTTGTTTGAAGATTCGAGTGAATTCTGCAGAAGCTACACACCATTACTGAAAATTGGGGGTCTTGGAAGTATCTTGTTTTCTTTCTCTTTTTTTCCCCTTAACGCAGGGCTTGGCAAAATGGGGCATTCAAATCATATTTGCAAACCCCAGTTCTTCTTGTCATAACAGCACACATTGGTATCGTTGGGGCTGGAGAAGCTGAAGGAGTTCAAGTCATGATGACTTCCGGAGAGAGATCAAATTTAAGCTGATTTTAGAAAGAACAGTTTAGGAAAATCTCTGGCTGCCTACTTGGGTGAATTTTTTATCCATGCAATGAAAGAGTCCCTGAGATTATGAAATCGACAGAATTATTCATGGGCAAACATTCCAGAAAGGAGCTGCTGACATGCCTCTGACCTAATGCCATGACAAAGTTGCCTCTTTGCCAACTTGGAGCTTGAGATATTTGCCACTTATTTGCTGATTTATAGATTTATCTTAGGAATAACGTCTTAAGGAGCACTACAAGTTCCTGTGATCTGCCATTGTCATTAGATGGGGGTGTCGAGGAGGCTGTAAACTCCAGGGTAAGGACAACCAAACCAGATTATTAGCCACTGAAGAGAAGAGCAACGTGAGTCTTAACAGGTCAGAATTAACTACAACCTCCCCTAACTTTTCATTTACTTGAGAATCACAGAGACACAGCTCTTTTTAGAGCGTCAGCTCTCCCAGTCTGCTTTCTTGTCTGCCTTGCACACTCATAAGGGTTGTTAGCGAGCAGCCATTGCCAAGAAGTGCACAGTATAGCGTAGTTGGAAGAGTGCTGAATCCAGAAAGCTGGTTTCACTAGGAATTTATCTTCCCCAAAGAAATAATATAAGAGATGCACAAAGATTTAGCTAAAAGGAAGCCCAAAAGTATTTGCAGTAATACAAAGTCAGAAATGATCTAATATCTCCCAAATAGGGGATTGTTAGCAGTTATGAAACAGTGTCTATACAGAGATTAAGAGCAAGAGCTCAGAAGCCAAACTTTCCGGCTTCACTGCCTATTAGCTGTGATACCTCGGAAAATGACTTAGGCCATTTATGCCTCAGTTCCCCAACCTTTAAAATGATGGTAACAGAATCTGCTCCACTGAGTTGTTGTATGGATGTGCTCCTACATACAGAGCGCTTGGAACAGCACTTGGCACACACTAAGCACTCAGTAAATAGCGCGACCATATTATTTCCCGCGTAAAACGGGGCACTTTGGAGAGTGAACAAGAAGGTAATTGAAATAGTCGCAAGGACAGCAGACTAAAATGAAACTATCCTGAGAAAATCAGGCCACTCTATTAATAAATGTTATCAGTTAAATAGATGAAGTATATTAAAATAATGTAGCTAAAGGCATTGGTTAAAATTCATATTTTATTGTTAGCTAAAACTAATCAGTATAGAGATTCAATAGAGGTTAGACATTTCATACTATATAGCTCAGTTAATCTCCTAAAAGTAAAACAAAAGTCCAAGAGATGAAAAAAAAATAAAAGGAAAAATATGAAAATAAAAAAATAAATTAAATTAGTCTAATATCTAACTAGTAAGAGATCAGAGAAAGCAGAAGGAAATAAATACTACCAAAAAAAATTCTCAGAAGGGAATAACATGAATTTCTAGATTGAAAGTTTCCATCAAACTAAATTTTAAAAAACAGCATCAAGGTATTTCTTAGTGAGACTTCATTATACTTGGATGAAGAGACATTTCTAAAGCCTTCCGAGAAAAACTGGGATATTTAAATATTTTATTTATTTTTAGAGAGAGGGGAAGGAGAAAGAGAGGGTGAGAAACATCAATGTGTGGTTGCCTCTTACACCCCCCTCACTGGGGACCCAGCCCACAGCCCTGGAACACGCCCTGACTGGGAATCGAACCAGAGACCCCTTGCTTCATAAGCCCGTGCTCAATCCACTGAGCTACACCAGCCAGGGTAAAAAAAACTGGGATATTTACATAGGACAAGGAATCAGTGAGGCATCATACTTCACTACACGTATAGCAACACTGGACTCTAGAAGGCAGTGGGGCGATGCCTCCCACGTCTCACATAGTAACATTCAGCCTTTAATTCTATGACCAGCCAAACCATCAGGCAGGAAGGTGGGGGAAAAAGGACATTTTCAGACATGTATTTTTTTTTTAATGTGTAGTTGCCTCTCATGTAACTCCTCCCGCCCCCGCCAACTGGGGACCTGGCCTGCAACCCCGGCATGTGCCCTGACTGGGAATTGAAACTTCGACCCTTTGGTTCGCAGCCCGCACTCAATCCACTGAGCTACACCAGCCAGGGCAGACATGTATTTTCTTAAAAAAAAAAATTTCACCTCAAAGCATTTTATCCTAGGAAGCAGGCAGAGAATATTATCTAGCAAGACTGGAGGCGGGGATAAACCTAAGGAAGAGAAAGAAATATTGATCCCAGAACAAGAATCACAACAAAGGTAACAGGCAAAGGGAATTCCCAAGATTAGACAAAAAAAAAGAACCAGGAATGTGACCAGGCAAGGAACTAGAGAATGTCAATGCAGACAGGAGGGAGACGAGCGAGAACTCCAGAGGGGACCCTGACTGTGTATAAAGCTGGGTTAAGTTCCAGAAGCACCATGTCAGCTAAAGAAGTGGCTGCATTTGGTGAAGAGAATGCTGGGCGAGGGAGGAGGGAGAAAGGAAATTTTTTAATTTTATAAGTGCTTCATTACTGCTTGCATGTATTATGTACAAGGACTTAAATTATTTCATTAAAATTGAAAAAATTAGCTCTACATTATATACAATGTACAATCATTTTATTTTCATAAACATAATTATAAAATGGGAGAAATCTCAATAGTCAACCATAATTTTAATAGTTAAGGGCTCCTAAGTTGAAAAAATTTCTGTTTAAAACCAGGACTTTTAGCACTAAAGAATTATTCATTGACCCGAATGAACAGGGTTTTCTGTTTCGGCAGAAAGGTGTAAGGTGTGCTTGTGTTTGGCCCTAGTTAGGTGGTACATAGAAAATTGCCTGTGTTATTCCATAATGAAATACTCCTGCCAAAGCCTCTTGTTAAACTAGCACAGGTTTAATGACAGCCACGATTTTAAAATATATTGGTACATAAATGCATGCTTTTTTCTTGAAGGTGTTTTCCTCAAAACACCCATAAATCTCGACAGCTTTCTATGGTGAAGGCCATAGTTCTTGGCGCAGGGGGGTGGATTTCCATAAGCCATAAGTAGCAAAATTCTGCAATTTTTGAGATCAGCAGTACCCATTCCCACACTGGCCCTTCGTGTCCGTTACTCCAAAACGATCTGCACATTTCCTTCCCCCAAGCCCCCTCCCACCCTAGTCTTCCCTCAGCTGGGTGGCGAGGAAAGAGGGCTCTCAGGAAGCTGCAGGTAGTCAGGTCAGGATGGAGCTCCCATGTCACTCTGGAGTGCCACGCCACGCACTGCGCTAGGCCTGGAGTGTCAGGACGGAACAAGACAGACCCAGTTCCCCCTCCCTTGTACCCTATCAGGGGAGACATGACAGAAACAGCCTCACAGAACGCTTGATCATTTTGCTGTAGGAGGCACAGACATGTTTGCTGTTGAATGAGTGAACATTGCTTATCTCAGGATGGAGCACTTGCAACCAAAGGAAAAGATGCAATGGTTTTAGAAAAGCTACTGTTTTTGAGAGAAAAACCAGCTAAAGAAAGAGATAGTGCTGGTATTCTTATGAAGAAAACCTTCTAGGCTATCCGTTGCCCAGATGGGGAAAACTTCAGTTCATTTCAGAATGTAGCCCTTCACTGCAAATTATCCTCTGTATAATAAACGGACATCAAAGTGTATTAGAAAGAGGCACAGTCAGTCCACTGACTTACCACCTATAATTTCTCAACATTTCACACATCAGAACTATAGCCATTGGAGCCTATTTCAGACCAGGGTTACCTACAGAGCAGGTGCTGGACCCAACAAAATGGTTTATGGTAATGAAATCCAAGCATTGACTGCAAACTAAAAATAACCAGATGGACCGAAATTTTAGGCTCAGGCAAATAGAGTTCAGTACTGAAAAGAATACTAAAAAATAAGCTATATTATTACAAGTATTTGGATTGCTTTTTATTGTCTATTATTTATTAAATTTTATAAAGCCACAAACATGTCCTGATCATGGTAACTTCAAACATTCTTATATCACCAAACAAAAAGTTGATAAGATCAATAATATCATTTAGCTAATATCTGTATTACCAGGTGAAACTACAAAATAACCATCATTCCATTGAATGCACATTACTTACTATCCTTTTTGCTTTTCATTATTTTTTTTTTACTTTTTCTTTGAAGACTGATAATTTCAGGTTTTCATAACTGGAAGGTCCTATAGACAAGACTTTGGACTTGGATGTAGTTGGGTTAATTCCCTTCTAGGAAATGCAGGTGCTCTCTGCACCTCAGTGTCAAGGATAAAAAGGAGAATGATAAGAGCTACCATATGGGGTCGTCTTGAGAATGAAGTCATTGTATGAGAAATCCCCAGCATGGATCCAACACCGAGAAGGTCCAAGGCACAGAGGTCAGGCTGTGGGGTTAAACCACAGTTGAGAGTTTATAAGGATGTCATCACTTTATCTTTTAATGTGGCCTCATAGTTATAACATGATCCTCAAGAGCATCTTATGTTTATCCTCTATTAATTCTAATTCAGTTTTCAGTAGTATCATTTTCGCTCTTTATTCCATCCATATTATGGACAAGTGTAATACCACAGAAATAAGATAGAGTTCCTGACCTCAAAGAGCTTCTCATAGAGTAGGAGGAAGAGACACATAAACAGATAATTATACTAGAGTATTAGGATGCAGTGATCAAAATATTTGGTCAACTGATACATGTTGATTACATAAGTGTGCCCGGTACTATGCTTGGTACTGGGTTTAGATACTTAACAAAATGTAACTACTAAGTGCAATGCCTGTTACAACAGGGAATATTTTAGCAGGTGCAATGGAAACATATATTTGGGAATGTAAACTTTGAGGAGGATTCAGGAAAGCTGCATAAGGTCACCTGAGCTTGAAGGACAGATAGGATTAGCTCCAGAATTGCTGTATTTAGATTCCAAGATGCTGTCATTTTAGAGATGGAACGTCACATTTTCAGATGAATTACCTTGGAGCACAGTGACCACATATTTGACAGAAAGTTCTCATTCCTAGCCTCTATAGCAACATATAAAGATGACAGGGTTTACACAGAGCCTGCGGCTTATTTTCTGTCTGGCACCTTGAAGGCGAACTCATTAAAATTCAAAGAAACGTTACATGGTGGGTGGCAGAACAAATGTGTTCTTCACGGAGCGGAGCTAAGGCCTTCAAGACAGCTTCTCCCAGAATCAAAGTCACTCTTTGCAGCTATTCAGTAAGACATGATTCAGGCTTCACCTCCTCCAAGTCTGCTGTGACACCAGCCAACCCTTCCTCTGGGTTAGATGCATATGGGGACAACGACAAGAAAAAAAACAGGAAAGCCGTACTGGTTTCACACTTGGTTGGACACATCTTACCTATAAGATGTAACTTATACCTGACTTATTTATAAGATAAATGAATGTAAATATAAATTTTTAAAAAATCTTAAATGGGTATCTATTAATAGTTGATGATTTAACCCGCAGAGAGAAATTATTCCAAGAAACTATAATGCGCAGAAATTTGAGTATAAGTCTCCTGTGGGATATGTTCTAAGGACAAAAAGATCTGCTAAAAGCTTGACGGAAGCGCTGGCAGTGTCGCACTGACTCTGCGGAGGGATGAAGCAAATGAGCATTGATGTGATTGTTTAGTGTCCCCTGGTGTGGTCGAGTACCAGATTCTTAGAGTGGGAGAAAGGAAACGTACCTGTTAAGGTGAAAAAGCTGAAAAACAAATCCTGAATGTGATTGGTAGATATATCGGTACATATACATGATTGTGTGTGTTTATATTTTTTTCATGGTGCTATTCACTATGAAGGCCTAGACATGGGAACCTACTCAGTGGCTCTGAGCTCCACTGGTACTTAATTGTACTCTTCAAAAAGCTTGTCTACCGAAAGGAATTGGGCTTGGAGAAATGGATGATTGCGTGTTTAGGGAAGGAAATGGAAAACAGGAGCCTAGTACCTCCTGCCATACCAGGCGAGGAAGCTATCCAAGATGACTACAGTCCTGTCTAAGGGACTTAGAAGCCAAACTCGAAGAGACCCCCACTGGCGAAAAAAAAAAAAAAAAGACAGCTTGGAGAATACGGCTGTAGCCTCAGTGGATTTATATACATCTACCTACACATATACATATACATAAACATTCATGAGTTTGTAATGTCACCTAAAAAAACATGGCAAACTGGTCACATTGAAGAGTTCCCATGAGCCAACTTATTTTGAAAATGAGTAAATAAAAGGAAGGAATCAAATATTAATCTGCCTTTCTACTACAAACTATATCACTGCAACCAAATAGAAGATGAGATGACTTTAAAAGAATCAAAGTAATCTAGTTAACACATAAAGAAGGAATAAAGGAATTAGGACATAACCACCTTGCGAACTCTGATAAATTAATGAATCTAGGCACCAATCATCAATGGCTGCCAAAATCAGAAAAAGAGAAACGATTAGTTATTACAGAGTGGGGAAAAAGTAGGTTTACAGTTGTTCACATGGAAAATAATGCAATAATTAATATAAGAATAAACTCTGTTTTGCTGACTCACAACTGTAAACCTACTTTTGCCTCACCCTCTGTGTACATGTTGACAAAGGAACACACTACCACCTGGAAAGTTGTTGTTACGAGCTAAATTTTGTCCTCCCAAAATTCCTATGTTGACCTTCTAACCCCCAGTACCTCAGAATGTAACTATATTTAGAAACAGATTCTTCAAAGAGGTCATTAAAATGAGGTCATTACGGTGGCACCTAATCCCAAATGAGTGGTGTCCCAGTGAGGAGATTTGAACCCAGACGCGCACAGAGGAATGCCCATGTAGACTCGTGGAGAAGATGGCCATCGTCTATGGAGAGAGGTCTCGGAAGAAACCCACCCTGACAACAACTTGATCTTGGACCACTGGCCTCCACGACTGTGAGAAAGTACCGCCGTGCTGTTTAAGCCACCCAGTTGATGGTACTGTGTTATGGCTGCCTAACAAACTAGACAGTAGTCTTGCCCCCAAAACCTAACTTAGATTAGGCCTCGAAGTCCAACTAACAATGTAGAGTAGATAAGACAGCAGAAAATGCTAAATGACGATATGGAGATGTTGTTGGAAAAAGGTATTGTGGGAAATTTTATAGAACAAATGGAAAAAAATTTATGAAACAAAATTTTGTTTCCTCAATAAATAATGTGAAGAAGGATGAGGAGGAAGAAGAGGAGGAGGAGAAGGGGAAGAGAAGAAGAGAGATGAAAGAGAACTCGTGAATTAAAAGAAACTTAGAAGACTTAACCAACTGCAAGACATGAAACTTACATGGATTCCGTTTCTAACAAACAAACTTAAAAATCATAACATTTATGAGAAAACTAGAATTTTGAAGTCTAAGTATTTGGTGAAATTATTTTTGAGAGAAAAAATGGCATTGTGATGTTAAAAAGGTTTCACAATTTTTAATTATACCAGAAAGAGGAGGATTAGTAAGTAGGAAAGAAGTTTAATAAGATTGGTATAAATTGATAATGTTTGAAGTCGGGTAATGAGTACTTAGGAATCTTTAAACTATTTTGTGTATATTTAGATTTCCAAAGTAACTTAAAATAAACTTTATCTTTCGTTAACGAAGGTTAAGATGTACCATTTGGATAGGTAAACTTGTCCCAAAGCTAACTTGGGCCAATACTGTGATAGCCTCCCAGCGAACCTTCGCCCGCCTCGCCACCAGGCTGCAGAATCCAATGCAGCTCGCCTTTCCTCCGTTAGCTGTTTTGTGATACCCACACGAATAAACAAGTGATGCCCAGAAGTGCCCATACGGAGCTTCAGAAGCCCTGCGCTGTGGAGACTGTCAGAGCTTCCTGGACATCTTACATAAACTCTCTCAATCTCTGACAGCATCAGGAATTACATTCAACATTCCTCAGAGGTGACCCTGGACAATCTAACATGCCACACTTCTGGTAAGCTTTTCAACAGCTGCCCCTGAGGCTACGTGCATGAGTGAGAATCACTTCACATCAATCATTTAAAAAACGCTGAATAGAAATCTTAGTAAACACCGCTGTGTATTTCTACATCGTGGACAAACTCTTGGCAACAAGAACCTTTTGGATTATGTTATTCTGCACAGGAAGATGACTTGTCTGACTGATTGTGTAACCCCGTCTCAGGAAGCCAGCTGGCGCCCATAAGGGCAACCGGTAAGTGCTGGTGACGACATCGCTGTGGCGAGGACAGCAGTTTTCACATTCTGGAGTTCAGGGAAGACAATTTGGCTAAGTAACAAAGAAGTGTTCAGTTTAGGTAATGTGAGGTCCTGCTTGTTTCAGTTCTTTCTTCACTTCAACATAGCCCTAGACTATTTAACAAGCCTTTCAAATTGAGTGCTTGTGTTTTCAATGAAATAAAAGCAATAAGCTGAGCCAAAATACTCACAATCAGAGGTCTGAAGCATATGGTGTAATTTCATAGAACTGCTTAAATCTTCGATGCTCTCCTTCTAGAAGAAAACCCGAGTGGGTTTCTTTTTTCTTTCTTTCTCTCTCTCTCAATCTCTCTCTCTCTCTTTCTTCCTGTATTAATTTTATTTTTATTCAATACTCACAGCATATAGGACAAAGGACTCAGTAGTATTTGGGGACATGTTATAAAACAGACAAAATGGCTCAAAGAGGGTAGTGATGATCAAACTTCATAGTTTGAATTTGTAATAGAATTAGCAATATTACATCCTTAAACAATATTATATAACTAGTAGCACAGATGAAACAAATAAAAAGTGTATTAATTACCAAATATTACCTCCCCAGGTTTGTAAACAATAAAAATGGCAAAAAAAAAAAAAAGAAAGCAATTTATTTATTTCTTTTTTTTAAAGATTTTATTTATTTATTTTCAGAGAGAGGAGAAGGGAGGGAGAAAGAGCAATGTATGGTTGCTTCTCACATGGTCCTCACTGGGGACCTGGCCCGCAACCCAGGCATGTGCCCTGACTGGGAATCGAACCGGGACCCTCTGGTTCCCAGCCCGCGCTCAATCCACTGAGCTACACCAGCCGGGCGAAAGAAAGCAATTTAATTAAACCTTGTTTAATTAGTGTGTTCAGGGGATTAGGATGCATTGAATTCTTCAGTTGACTAGTGAATACATAGTCAACACCTTTATTTCCTCTTTGTACTAAGGCACACTTTTCTATATTGGAAGAGTACGTTTTCTTGCATTACAGAGAAATCAAGTTTACTAACTATAAGAGACCCATTTCTTTGTGATTAAGGCCACTGTAGAGATTCAAGATTACCATTTCAGCATGTAATCTTACGTGGGAAGGATGACCTAAGCTATTAGATGAGTATACATGGACCCCATGCTATTCCCTGGTTTTGTTTTTTACTGAACATCATGGATGTGAGCTTGTTTTACCGTTCTTCATCCGCCCCTTCTCAGGAGAGCAGACGAGTTCAGTCAGAGGGTCCCATCAGTTCGATGAGATGTAACCCAGGGTTGGCTCCAGTACGAGTAGTCAGACATTCTGGGGACGGAGTCAGACAGCATCTATGTGCAAATAAACTCTGCCATGTCCTTTGGCCCAGAACAAAATGCCCAGGAGCATGGTATAGATTTTTAAATGACAGCATTTGATTGCAGAAAAGCATTTCCATTTCATTCTCTTGATAGTTATTTTATGAACAAGATGTTCCATTCAAAGTCTTTAAAAATGATGGGAAATCTCTCAAGTGTACTTTAGCTTTGAACAGTGGTGGGATAGCTGTGCTCTCAGGTAGTATGACGTCTTCCAGTGCATACTGGCTACAAGAACCTAACTCTGCTTTCACCTGTGGTGACAGCTTGCTAGAACGGCACTGCAAATCAGGAGACCTCCGTGAAAGCCTGTGAACTAAGGCTGTGGGAAAAGTTCATCTCAAAAGCTGTTTCCAACCTGAGTTTCTCTTTCCAACCGGTGAAAATTATCCACGGGTGTTTGCTGCCTGCTGATCATATTTCGCCTGGCTAATCAGCATTCTTGCTTGAGGAAAGCCTCTGGCTTTTATTTATTCACTCAACAAATATATACTAAGCATCTACTCTGTGCCAGGCACTGTTCTGGGGGCTAGATTCTGGGGCACATTAGTGAACCAAATAGAAAAGGTCCCTGCCCCCATGGAGTTGGCATTTCAGCAGGAGGAGAGAAGACAAAGGAACAAATGAGTGAAGGAAGTAACATCGAACGGTGATCGATGCTCTGAAGAAACTCTAACGGGAATGAACCCGATGAACTGAGTGTTGGTTGTGACTAGATTGCATTCTCCCAAAAGCAGGCCTTCAGACAAGGATTCAAGTACAAGTAGTTTCTTTGGGTGCCAATCCCCGTCTTGGATTATGTTTTTCTTTTACTGTCACAAGGAGTGGTGGACTAAACAGTTTGTCTTAGGCCTCAATTGTGACTACGAAAGTGTGATGCCCGAGGTTTTCCAGAGCCTGAGGGGGCGAGGAATTGAGGTAGCCCTCTGGGGGAGTTCTGGGGCTAGCCTGGCTAACCTAGCTGTGCCTAGGGCCAGGGATCCACGTCCAGAGAGCTGTGCAGCAGGTGAGACCAGCAGTGGATGCCCATTTTATGGGAGCCTCCTGGGGTTTTTCAGCATCGGTTTCCGGTGGAATGTCGCTTGACGTGGCTTGAGTGGTGCAGAAGAAAGAAGGGATGCTGAGAGTAAATCTTCATGAAAGCAGTCAAGCTCAGGTGCATCCTGGGCCCCAAGTGCCATGCATAGGTGACCTGCAAAGGGGAGATGGGTATTGGTAGAAGGTAGTCCTCGTCTGCCCATCTGGCAGAGTGCTACATCGTGGGAACTCAACTACAGAGGCCACCACATGAGAGTCTCTCCATCTCGAGCTTCCAATTCAATTGCCTGGATTGCTACAGCCAAGGCCAGGCTTTCCCCACTTAGAGGAAAATAAGTAGTCATACACTTAGTTACCTTTTTCTGTCTTTTAAAAGTAGGATTCAAGCAATATTCTCATGTCTGCAGTAGCTATGCTGGCAATTTGGAAAGACCTTTCTTGTGTTTTCCTAAACATTTCTTTGGGAAGCAATTTCATTTTTATCCTTGAGACAGTAATATTTCTTAATGTGACTCACACAGTTGTGTTTTTAAATTAAAATAATTCTATCCACTTCTGCAAAAATAGTTTGTGTCCATAGGTAACACAGACCCACTTAATAAATTTGATTTTGAATTGTTGATTATCTAAAACTTATCATAGGCCTTTGTGCTCTTTTGGGAAGGAGGGAACTACTAAACAAGAATAAAAAATTCAAGCACGTGTAAACTTTTATCTTCTACATTTTATCATGAATGGTTAACCTTAGCAGTTTATTGCAATCAAATAACCTCTTAGTAACCATTTCATTATTTATAGGCACAGCAGTAAATGAACAATTGTTCATTCATATGCTAATATGTGGGTCTGTTTGCCATGGATCTATCTCATACAGACTATTGGCTTTCCATGTGGTCTCCCAGAGGACAGCGAACACACACAGGTGTGTGCTCAGTACACAATGGCTAAGACTCTTGTCTAAAGACAGGATCAATCATATAGACAGCTTCTGGATCTTTGAGGCTATAAATGTCCTCAAATATTGTCCTAACCATTTAGTCGACTATTATTTTGAAACTTTGCCTTAAACAGGTTCAGTTACTACTCAGAGGTAGAACCTTAATTTTCCCAGCATCCTAAAGACTAAAAATTAAACAACCGAACATGACACATGCTTTCTAGATAAATCCCTATAAACTTCTCTGGCTATGGGTTACTAAAAATTAGCTTCTTTTATAAGCTTCTCTTTCCACTCACCAAAAATCTCCTGGACCACAAATAACCTAGGATAAATTCCATTAGCTTTAAAACTCGTCTCTACTGGTAACTGCTAAATTTAGTTGTGTACTCATTTTGTTTGTCCAAATAGGAAATATCAAGACAATTTCATATTCTTAGTCATCTCCATGACAGCTGTTAATTCAAAATCAAGTAAATGCTCTCCCAGAGGATTAAGATGAAAATCTTTTGAAAACATGACACTTCATTGCATATAATAAGGGCAGGGAGGGAAGGAAGATCAATGTATATGAGATAAGGTTGGATATAACTAAATGATGATATGGCTTGAACTAACCTGTAGCATCCCAACTTCCTCAGATCCTCCTTAGTGGCACCACGCCTTGAAGATATGTTCCCTAGAAAAGGGCCAGGTCATACCACTTTACAGTGCCTCTCCTGGCTGTGGGCATTGGAAGTCTGGTCTCTGGTCATAGAATAAAAGGCAGCAGCAAGGGAGGGTAGAAGGGAGTATTTTCTCAGGCAGCCAGTGTCTCTGAAATTATACCACATATGTAATTGCCTATATCATAGAAATACCCACTCCATCAATATAGAAGACCAATTCAAAAAACAAAAATTTGATTAAAAACATCTTTAAAGCTCTAATTAGGGCTTTAATTCCTTGGCAGATTCTGACTTTAGGTGTAGACTACACCATAAATGCAGAAAGATCTAAAAAAAACAGGGAGCTTGTTTTCCTGTAAATGTTCCAAAGAGAAAATAACAGGGAGAGAAGGGCTGTTCTCTCAGAAAGCACATATCCTGCCAAATGGTTTCTAAATGTTTCTCAAAAATTTCCCTGTGCTATCAATGGCTTTTGAGTACTTCTGGAAATGGAAGGAGCAGCAATCAATGAAAGCAAACATTTAAGGGAATTAGCTTGCTAAGAAAACAGGTAGTCACGCTTTTAAGTCACAAGATAGATACGGTTAAGAGTCTTCTTCAACAGGCTAGAAATATCCAGAGTTACATCACTTCATGATGCTACAAGGGAAATGCTGAAGCCCTCAGGGGAAGTTTCCCCATATTTCTCGATTTGAGACTCAAGTAAATAACCACCAGACTGACTCACTGGAACTTACACAGTTGGCAGTTTGTTTCTTTAACTTTGGAATCCCAAAGGCAGTAATTTTACCACTTATTAGAACTATTTTTGTCAACCGGAGGGAACTCAGATGTCAAAACAGTAGAAAAAGGTTTGCTTTTGGGCAAGACTGACGCTGGGTGGTCAGCCTCCAGAATAACCAGCTACTTTGACGGATTTAAGTAAACATGAATCTAGCCAGTTCTTTCGCCAACATACTGAGAGTTCATTGAATAGTTTGGTCATAAATCAAAGCGGCTACCCCAGGATCTCCTGTAGGCCCAGAGTCACAAAAAAGCAGGAACCCACAAGGCCAAGCACAGCAGCCACCCTAACAGGTCCCCTCTCCAGGCGTCCACAGTGTTTTCTCTGGCAGAAGTGTCAAAATCAAAGTCAGGTTTGCCCCATGGGCTTCAGACAGTTATATAGGCAGGGTCCAGCCAGTCACTTCCTAACTTAGTGCTCAGGTCTGTTTTATCTCCTCACCCCATTTCTCTGCTGTCCAGGCTGCGAGGAAGATTTCGGCCATTGCCCAAATAACCAATAGTTTTTAAAGAAAATGTGGACACATTTTATGGTAAAATAACACATGCTCACGGTTTTAAAAATTCAAACAGCAAAAGAAGTACGTGTGTTTAAAATCAGTTCCACTTCACTCCAAATCCTCTGTCAGGTGTACGCAGTCTCACTGGAGATAATCACAGAACATTTTTTGTATTGTCATAGATGCAAGCAAAATTGACTGAAAATATGTCCTGTGTTCAGGACCTCTGATAGCCACTGGGAAAAAAAAGTAAGAAACGGCTCCTTCGCATTACAGATTTATTGAGGGCCAGGGTCGACACAGCGGCACCAAGTGCAATGGACATGAACGATACACCATGTGGGACGCCAGCAGTCATGGCTCTGGCCCCATGTTGAAGTTCAGGTAGCGTGTAGGAATGAGTTGTGGGAGAGGTAACGCGAGCTGCATTTTTAAAACTGAGTGGGAAATCAAAGGGGAAAGCTTGGAGGTGGCGCCAGGAAAGGAATTTCAACCATAGGATTCACATCGTGTAAGCAAAGGCCTGGAGAAGTGAACCTTGGTGATGTGTTGAGGAAATGGCTCATTGTCTGATGTTGTGGCTAAAACATAGGCTATTGCTTTGGGGGTATGATGGAAGTTGCAGTGGCCAGATTGTGCAGTATTTTAAATTCCATACTAAAGATCTTGTGCTTAGTTCTATAGGGAATGGAGTGTTTTAAAATTTTAAGTAAGAAAGTGATATACTAAACCCGTGTGTTAGAAAGAATACCTACCATGTAATAGGTGTAGAAAACTATTTGCGGCATGGATGGAGCAGAGAAGAGACTGAAGGAAGACAAATTAAATGATATTGGAACAACTGCAATGATGGGAGCCTGAATTAGTTGACAGTGGTAGAGTTTGGAGAAAGCCTCAATGAGACTCGGCAAACAGCCGCATGTGGAGGGAAGGAGCAGATGTAAAAGTCAAAAGCAATTCTGACACGTCTCTGGAGAGGCTGGGTGTATGCTTATGCCATTGTCCAAAACAGGAAGCAGGAAGGAGAAGGCATCTGTGGGCAGATGGGGGAGGAAGCGGTGCTATGGGGAGATGAGTTGAGAGGCAGCATCCTGTAATGACAACATAGTCAACAGTTATTGAATTTTCACTATGGGCCAGATACTATTGTAAGTGCTTTGTAAGTATTAGCTCATTTAGTCCTCATAAAAAGTAGTTATTATAATAGTATTACCTCCATTTTACAGATGAAGTAATTGCATAAGTTTAGAATCAGACAACTCTGAGTTCAAACCCTAGATTTACTGCTTTGTAACTGTTTGATCTTGGACAAATGACTTATTCAATTTAATCTCAGGTGCAAAAGCTAGGAAATGATGCCTATCATGTGGGGTTATTATGAAGACTAGAGGCAATGCACATGAAACCACCAGCATAGTGTCTGGAGCCTCATATATCTCAATAAATGCCAGAAGTTATTAATCGCTATGAGGCATCCTGGCCCTATGTTAAGTAAGAAGCTGGAAATTTATGTTTAGACTGTAGAGCTGAAAGTAAAAATTTTAAACATCAGTATGTTGATGTTGGTTGGATCCTTGGATATAAATGCTCTTTCCTGTCTAGTTTGGAGGTGGGTGGTAGTGTTACAAGCGATGAGAATCACAGGGGATTCTTGGGAATACTAATGGTAAACAAAAAGAATAAAAGACTCTTCCAAAGGAAATGTAGATGAAGCAATATGAGAAGTAAGGGAGGGGCTGGTAGCAATGGGAGATCGGTTACAGACAAAAAGACGGGTTAAATAAATTAATACATACAGAGAATGACAGCCATGTTTCTCACTGTCGAAAAGAGCTGCAAATAAGAAAACGAGAACGAACCCTCTGATGAAGCCTGTGTAACGCTGTCTGAGATGGCTCGTGACAGTGATATGCCCAGCACTCAGATCTTGAGTTCCAAATACCACCTTCCAATAAAAGGAACTAGGGTTCCTTCAAGAAATGGATTATCGTGGGGATAGGGAAGGGAAGATGAACCTGGAACCTTTTTTGTGCTAAAAAGTAAGGAAATGCTCAAAGAATGACAAGGTCATGTCGAAAGGACACAGAAGCCAGACTGAAAGGGCTCCCACTAGCCAAATCTAGGACAACCTGAACATGAAAATGAACATTATAAATGGATTACAGCCCACTGAATAAAATAGGAAACCATGAGTCCTCCCTGATATAAAGAAATAAAAGAATGAATTGAACATTTGATGTAGGATGAGATTTTTGACATAGTTTCAAAGTATTTTCTGACAAATACTAATAACAAAAGGAAAAAGTAATTTTACAAGGGAGAGGCCTGGCAGACACTACCTCAGTCAAGCGACCTGCGTGAACTGCACCAGAACTAGGACAAGTCACACCATGGCCATCCTGTGTCGTTCTTGCTTGAAGACATCTCACCTGAATCTAATCAAGAAGAAAATAAATCCAAATTGAGGGACATTACAAAATAACTGGTCTGTGCTCTTCAAAAGCATCACGGCTGTGTGAAAAGTCCCAGGAAGACTGAGGCACGGTTCCAGATTGAAGGAGACTGAAGAGAGAAAACTAAACGTAGCGTTCTGAACTGGATCCTTTTGCAGAATGGACATTGTAGGGACAATTGGCAAAGCATGAATGGCGTCTGAAGACTAGATGGTGGTAATTCAAACGAGTGAATTTTCTGAGTTCCTCTGATTTTGGTGGTTATATTGAGGTTTTATAGAATGTCCCTGTTTGTAGGAATGACACACATGAGTATTCGGGGAAGATGGGTATCATGGCAATACACACCTTCAAATAGTTCACGAAAAGCAGCATTCATACTATGCGTCCACTTTTCTAGAAGCTTGAAATTATTATTCTTATTATTATTTTTAAGATTTTATTTATTTTTAAAGAGTGGAGAAGGGAGGGAGAAAGAGCAATGTATGGTTCCCTCTCACATGTCCCTCACTGGGGACCTGGCCTGCAATCCAGGCCTGTGCCCTGACTGGGAATCGAACCAGCGACCCTTTGGTTCCCAGACCGCGCTCAATCCACTGAGCTACACCAGCTGGGCTGAAATTATTTCAAAAAGGCCCTGGCTGGTGTAGCTCAGTGGATTGAGCGCAGGCTGCAAACCAAAGGGTTGCTGGTTCGATTCCCAGTCAGGCCACATGCCTGGATTGAAGGCCAGGTCCCCACTGGGGGCCACGTGAGATGCAACCACACATTGCTGTTTCTGTCCCTCTCTGTCTCCCTCCCTTCCCCTCTCTCTAAAAATAAGTAAAATCTTTAAAAAAAATTATTTCAAAAAGAAAAAAACCCCTGACCCCTAAAAGTTAATAGTAGGAATGTTATGCTAAGAATGTTTGGCCACATTATTTGTGTTGGTGTGTATGTGTACGTGTGCATGCTGTTGTGCATTTGGCACTAGCAGTGAGCCATTACTGAGGGCCTGGCATTCCCACTCCATCTGGAGCCCAAGCTTCTGCTTCTTGGTTTACCTCTTTTCACTTTTGTGGCTCATTTCTAAGTTCAATACAGCATGCGTAATTCTCCATAGTGTATGTGGCTAATATTTCTATAAAACTCTTAAAATCTTTGAATTATAACTAATTTTTAACTTCCCACTGCTGCTGTTGATTTAAGATTCAGGGACATAGGGTAGTCTGAATTTAAAGTAAAAGATTATAAAATATCTTAGTGCTTCAAATGAAGACAAATACGTGCAAGGATTTTTCTAACCTACTCAGTATGAGTACTTCTATAATACATTACTTTTAAGAAAATGTGGCACATTTGCACAAAATGGTTTTCCTCTGAACCATTAATCAAGCTAACATGAACTATAAACAATGCCTGTCCCATACACTCTAACCAATTAGCTATCTTTGCTCTGTAGACTTTCTTGAGGCTATTCCCAGCTATTAATCTGTATTTGTAGGTAAGAAAACTCAGACAAAGCAGACTGTGGGGATCCATTCCGCACACCGGCCATTGGTGGGAGGCGAGGAGTAGGCCGCAGGGTAGGTGAGTGGAGGGGGGTGGGAAGGAAAGTAGATCCTCTTGACAGTAATGCCAGGTGGGTACCAGAAATACTGGGAAGAACCCTTTGTAAAGTATGTGACTGTCTAACCACTATGCTGTACACCTGAAACTAATGCAAAATAATACTGAATGTAAAGTGTAATTGAACAAAATTTTTAAAATTTATAAAAAGAGAGTGCGCCCTGATGTTCTCCCTCCCTCCCCCATTACTCCATCCATTACAGAATAGTTAGTTGAGTGCGAACTACCTGTCAGGCAGGGTAATGGGTGCTGAGCCGATGATGAACAAAACATATTCTGGGCTCTTTAAGGAGCACTGAGTTTGGAGGAGAGAGACTGCTGCCCTGAAATTTAATATATTCTAATAGTTTCTACAAAAGAATTCACATGTAACATGCTGTGGAAGGAGAGAAAGTGCTGCCTGACAGCAATAAGGAAAGTCTTCACAGAAATGGTGCCGCCGTTTGAAGCCTTGGCTACAGTTTGTCGGGAAGGGAGGGAGGGAGCTATCAGCAGGAAGAATGGTGGGAACAGAGGTCTGAAGGTCTGAGAGCCCAGCTCCTTCAGAGCTCACAGAGGGGGGCAGTGAGTGCCCCTGAAGCGGGCGGGGTGTGCGTGTGGACTGAGGGACAGCAGAGCAGACCAGAAAGGTCCCTGTGGGCAGACCCTTTTAAAGAGAGAGAGAGAAAACAGACAAAAGCAAATAGCAACAACAAACACCCTTGTGTGCTGTGCTAAGGAGCTGCAACTTTATTCTGCAGGCTACGGAGTGTCAGGGAGCGTGTGCCACAGAGGGAGGGCCAGTCCCCTCCCAGGCAGGGGTTCTGTGATTCCAGGGAGTGGAAGGGAGTGACTGACCCTGCATGCCTTGAGGATCCATGGCCTCTCTTTTCATTTGGCTCTTGACTTAAGCATTGCCTCCTCCCCACCCTGTCCTGCTTCCCCTCACAAAAATAGCATGCTCTGCATTTTCTGTTCCTAATCTGGATTTATTATTCCTCATGGTACTTCCCAAATATTTGACTGACTTGTTTTTATTGTTTGTCTACCCCACTGGTATATAAGCTCTATGATACAAGAACTTTGTTGCCCAAACTGCTGTTTCCTCTGCTGCACACTATGCTGGGTATAGTTGTGTGCACACGTCCTTGAGTGAGCGCGATGCAGACCTGCCACAAATAGATCCAAAGGACCTGAGAACCCATGGAACTCAGATTTGAGGAAGGGAAATCTGCAGTGGCCAAGGGGCTCTGAGTGCCCAGGTAGAGGAATGGTGGGGTAAGAAGCCCAAGAGGCTCTCTAGAGTTGACAACAGCTTTCCAAAAGGGATGGCAGATCCTTGTCCTCTAATCCTGTCTTTTCCCCTCTGAGCCAGCCTTTTATAACAGGAAGGCAGTCCTTGAATAATATTCTAATTTAGGGGTGTGGGAACCTAGAAAAGCATTTTCCTGGGGAAAGAGAATAAAGCCTAGTTCGTTCTTATAATATGCTGCCCAAAGCCAGAGTCGGGAATCACAGAGGTGGTGCTTTCCTGAATTCCCCTCGGTGAGATCTCCGTGTGAGCGAGCTGTGTCCTGCAGAACTTGTGGGTCTCACAGAGTCACAGCCTGAGCACTTCACCTTCCACTTCTCAGCATCTTGCATGCTTGGCCTGTGGGACATGAGGGGCAGTCATGACACAGGGGCGCATGCCTCAGTTAGGTTTTCAGGTTAAGGCAGTCCCCCATCTCCAGCAGCTGGATGTCCAGTGCAGTGAGTGGGCAGAGCCTGGGAACTTCTCAGAACACTGGCTCAGGACGTTAGCTTTCCCAAGGCTTGTGGCTAGAAGTCACCTCGAATCACAAGATAAAGAGACAAATCTCAACTATTTGAAAATGGGTGGCCTTGTGTGTAGGTCCTTCTGATCTGAGAACTAACCAATTTGTTCCTGTTTCAGGCAACCAAAACCTTTTATTATGGATATGCTAGGAAGATTCAGCCGTGGTCGAATTGCCTGGAATATGGGTGATTATGAGAACACCAATCTAAGAAATTCCAAAGGGGCCTCCCTCATTAGACAGAGTAAGGCAGCACTGCCAAGAGCTTCCAGTCCACCTAAGCTGCCAAAGCCAGCAAAAAAGGAGGTACAATCATCTGCTTTTCTGAATCATAGAAAACATCAAGCTCTTTCAATGTATACATTAGAGAATGCTATACAACAGTAATACTGCTAATAATGTTTTATAGCTCCTTTTAACCTATCAAATCATTCTGTAATTTATATTGGATTTCTACAGTAATGTCCATGCTGTGGGTAGGTGGCTATCATTCCCACTTTAGAGCTGAAGAAAACAAGAGGTCGCGGGGTTCAGTCTTTACAACTGCCCGTCGATCATGTGGTTGGACCTGGAGGGAGGCCAGCCCCTTGATTTCCAGTACCCGGGAGAGCTTCATCTGTGAAATGGAGACAAATCTTTAAACCTTCTTAAAACCCCAAATCCAACATCTGCAGGGTAGGCAAGCAGGCTGGAAACCCAGGCAAGAATGATGTTGCAGTTCAAGTTCAAAGGCAGTCTAGAGGCAGAATTCCCTTTCCGTTGGGGACCTTTGTCTGTTTTCTCTTAAGTCCTTCAACTGACTAGACGGGGCCCACTTACATTAGGAAGGGCAATCTGCTTTACTCAAGGTCTACTCATTTCAATGTTAATCTCACCTAAAAAAGTCCTTTACAGCAACATTCACACTGGTGTCTAACCAAATATCTGGGTACCGTGGTCTAGCTAAGTTGATACATAAAACTATCACAGTACCCATCACCTCCAGGTGTGGGGGATTCAATGAAGAAATAGATTTAAAGCATCTGACAAAACAGTCTAGACACCAGGGAACCAAAACGCAATGTGGTGTGTATGTGTCTGCTTAAGTTCTTTATCAATAGCATGATTTTAAAGCTGCTTGAGGGAACATAGAAAACATTTAAAATGTTCATTTAATCTAAAAAGTATTTTGAAAAACCTAATGTTACTTCTCTCTATAGTCTTAAAACAACAAAATTCAGTATTATGTTGCTATAAAAGTTACACTTAATAGCATATTTTTTCCCGAGACGATGAATATCAATGATCTCATCCATTTCATAGTAAATATTTTATAATGCTCTTTCCTAAAATAAAAGTCATAAATAATACAACCCACTTAAACATATAATTTATAACAAACCAATGCACTAGAATTACTATTTAAAAGTACTATATTTTTAATGTATTTAATATATTTTATATGTAATATATTATATTATATTATATAGTAATATGTTTTTAAATACATTAAAAATATCAGGACACTAGATTAAAATAGGAAATGTAATGAAGCAGGCAGATACTGATGTCTATACACGAGTATATACAGTGTCCGTGAATGCAATAGTCAGAAATGAAGAATGACATAGATACACTGTATCGGTGACTCGGTTCCATGAGTACCATAGCTGTTGGTAATGTCTTGCAAATTATGTCACTTCTTATTAAAATTTGGAACCTTACAAGGTAAAATCTCCCCTCAATTCATATAACAGTGGCATTTCTGAAAAATACAGCATATATTAAAAATCATTTGAAAAATACATTGTGCTTTTATGTAAAGCTGAATTAAATTCTCAGCTTAGATAATTATAAACAGGTTTCTTTTTACTCACATGAATGTCCAGCACGATATTTCAAAGTCACACAGGAGGTGGGACAATTCAATTCTTCGTTCCATGAGGTGTCCCACACATTACGTTTCTGCCATCATCACAGCCTCCAACCCCACTCACCCATCATTCTAAATAAAAATGGCCCTACATTTCCAAACCCCGCTCTGTGGAAAATCACTGACACATAAAATGAACTTCTTTCAGCAGCATGAGTTAATGGAAATGAGACCTCGAAGTTCGTAAGTCCTAAGATTCAATGTACAAACAAATGTTCAAGATAAATTCAAAAGGTTTATTGCACCAAATGCCACAAAAAAATGGATCAAAATAAACATGAACAAGTTTTAAGGAAATTTTCCATACATTGACACTGATAGCTATTTAAGTGATCAAAAATATAAAGCCCTATCAATTTGTCTTCATGGAGCTTCCATTACAACAAATCCCAGAATTTTCTCCTTTTTTAAACACCACTTAAAGTTGAACATATTGCAATCTTGCTTCCAGGATATAGAGTTTACCAAATTTTGATGTTCAAAAATTAACATTCTGAGGGGGGCTGCTTGATTTAGGCAAGTATTATGATAAAATGTCCCCCACCCCAAAGCACAACACAAAACAAATGGTTCACACTGCCCAGAGGAGCTGAGGACTCGACTTAATGGTGAAGGTACGCATGAACTAAATGCTTTCCAAAGTATATAACAGTGGGTAAATCCAGACATTTAAAAAATTTGGGGGTCACTTTATATTCTTTATTTTTATATACAACCAACTCTAGTGAAGAACCTAAAAAGCTACAGACTAAATTTTTATAAAATCTCAGGACCTAATTATAAGAGCCTAAACAACAGTTTAGTATCATTTATAGCAAGCAAGAATTTTCCTCCCTCCAAAAAGTTAATTTTGAAAAATATGGTAAGTTTAAAAAGTTGTGATGTGTAAACGGAAGTTCCATGGGATGTGGAAAGATTATAGTTACTTTCATTAAAAAACAGCACACTTCAGAAAAATGGATTGAAGCCTGTACAAAAAGCTATTTAACACTGATAAAAATAAAATACTTTGGAGTTATGCACAAGTATGGAAGCTACATTTTCAATTGTCATTGTCACGTTTAAACGTACACAATTATCTTTACATTCATATCACTTGTCAATCTGTTAAAAATAAAACTGCAACATGCTAGAAAGAGGTCCATCACAGTAACACGCACACGCCTCTGCTCTGTCATGCCTCACTAGCTGGCTTAAAGAAGCAAAATGCTACAAAAGTTACACTCAACAGGTAAGACTTAAAAGTTGAAGAAATCCTAAAGGTGGAATCCTGTCAACTGAGGTAGTTTTCTCAAAAATTTTTAAGCATTTTTATTTGTTTCTTGAGGTGGGCATGGGAGAGGGTGGGATCCCTTTCTTGCCGCTTCTGCTAAGACAAAATTAAGCCCCTGGGTGGTGTGCGGTGTGTAAGTGGGTGTATCTCAACACAAGTCCATGAGATTTTTTTTTCTTTTCCACTTTTGGGAAGAGGCTGAATTTAAGACAAATAACACGTGGATGCAATTTAAAGGAGGCTTGTGAAGAGCAGCAGCATTCTCGGTCTGCTTTGGCAGGCAGGGGCTGTGAGGGTCGGGTCCCGGCCAGAACCCTGAGCATCACTGAGCAGTCCCCACATGCAACCCACCTGCGGTTCCCGGCAGACGTTTTTCAAGAGAGAGTTTTGGAACAGTAGATTAAAAGGCAAATTAAATCTTCGCAGGCTTTGAGGGGGCTGGGATAAACCTTTTATGTATAAAGTTAAGAATCAGCCTTTTAAAGCTCAATTTTCCCCTATATGGGTCTAATTTTCAACATGCCATATTAGAATGGAACTGATTTTTATATCTAGTTATTTCCTATGAAACCCTGGAAGGCAGTGAATGAGGGAAAGTGCCCAGAACGTGTAAACAAGGAAAAGGGAACAGAGATTAGGGAATGCTTTAAACTGGTACAGATGGAAATGATGTAACATCAGCTATTACAACTTATTTACATGTAATGAAAAACAAATGATGAGTGAGCTGAGCCACAGGTGAGGTCCATTCTCTGTGCAGCATAACAAGCAGTGATGTTGTGAAACTAGAGAACTTAGAACACTAGACTCAGATGTTAGGCAAAAAAAAAAAAAAAAAAGAAAAGAAAAGCCAAGTCTAAGAAAAACAGAAAACTCCAACTTAACGAAAGAAAAACATAAAATAAAAATGAAAGACTGTAAGAGTTTTAATGTACCCGTCTACATTTCACATCATAAGAGAGGAAGGCAGCGACTCTGACTTACTCCTAAGAAATAATTCACCCACTTCTCTCCACTGGTAGTGCTGCTATATATCGAACAAATAATTAACTTGCATTTGTAAAAGAAGTGACAAACATATGTAGCTTGGTGTTTAGGATAGGAATTTGTCAAATAGAAAATCAGAAGTCATTTTAACCCCCGATAGGGAAGTTACTTCAAATTCTTAGGTACAATGGACACACGGAAAGGACTGAAATTAATTTATGAAAGAGTGACAGGAAGTTGGAGCCTGGTTATAATTAGCTGTACTCAAGATCATCAAGATGCTAACAATGTTTTGCTTTACTAGATTAGCTCCTGTCATTTAATGATCGATTTTTTTAAGTCTTTTTCTTTATCCTGGATGTCAGTACATCATCTGACACAGTCATAGTTCATGGTCAGTAAACTAAGTTTCTTTTCTATTAACAGAAAATTAAGTGGGTTTTTTTTTTTTTTAAGTGAACTATGCTAACAAATAATTCCTCATTTTGGCAGGTTTGATACCATGGGTAAGTTAATTTCCAGAACAGTGTTTTGAAAAGTATGTAGGAATTAGAAGGCACAGAGATGGTAACGTAAAAATTTAGACCAGGTATCAATTGTTTGTAAGTGTTCAAACTAATTACTTTCATTAGTCATCCCAAACTGTTGCAGGTTTCATTTCCCACCAGGACAGCTGTGCCTTTTAAAATACAAATAGTCACTTATATTAACTATTACAGGAAGAAAGTGGCTTTGGCTGGAAGAATTTAGCAACAAATACGCTTGTGTTTATAGAAATAACTTTGGTAAATGGCCTCTCTTAAAGAGGCTACTGAAAGCTCTAAAGTACAAGGTTAAACCTATGGTATCAGAAGGTGTACTTTGCTGCTACTAACTCCATCTTGATGGGATTAGGATGCTACATTGATTCTTGGGTTTATTGCACCAACAATCTACCTCTAACCTACCTGTGGCTACATCTGAGACAAGGTAAACTCCGAGATGTGAAACAGTGGGTCCCTAAAGCACTCTCTTCCCAACAGTCAATTCTCTTTCGTGTTTCATGGCAGACGGTCACTCCTGCAGCCACCAGAGCTGAAGGCGGCACAGTGTGGCTTTCTTCACCTTTTGTAAAAATCAAACTCTGACTTGGAATCTGAAATCCTTTTTCTGACTGTCTTCTTAGAACAGCAAAATAATGCTTTCTCCAGTGTGGAGAGCTCACGCTTAGGCTCTGAAACGTTTCCTCCTGGAATGGTGCGTGCACTGCTCACCTCCTGCTCCAGAGTCGCTTGTCATTCAGTCCGAACACACAAGGCAACCTGTGCCAACAGCTTAGTGTTCAGTGTAGTGCTATGCTTCCTCCTGTCACAAAGGCCACTCTGCTGATTCGTGGGCAACAAAAGGCCTACAGTGTTCATGAAACACACACATGCCATTATGTCAAGGAAACCTAAGTTCCAATGAAGCATCCACTTGACAGCAACAAAATAAAACAAAACAAAGCGGTGGAATGACTATTTCTGTTTGCTCTTCTTATGCTTTTCGATGTCACAAGAGCTTATTCCTTTCTCCAACAGTTGACAATCTGTGTTTTTTGTTTCTTCTGAGGAAGAACTGTCCTGAGCTTTAGCTTATAAGAGGATCTGAGCGACATAAGGAGAGTGAGTACTGGCAACAGCTGTCAGCAGAGGCAGGTCGTTCGATTCGATCCTGAATGTTGAAAAGAAAAGATGATTACTTTCAAGTAGCATGGTTTGCAGTTAAGTACTATTGCTGGGTGCCAAGCTTGCTTGATCATTGCTTAAAACCAAGAAAAAGCAAGAAAGACGGAAAGGTGATAAACCTGTCCATCTGACGTGAGCTCCCAGTGGACCGGCCCAGAGGACAGGGGCGAGGCAGGTGTCCTGGGCGTACGCACGGACACACAGCGGTTCTCCCACGGCTGGGGTCTCCAGTTTTAAGTCCGTGACTTTTCTGTGTGCTCTGTGCAACCTCATATGTTGGACTTCCGTGTTTTCTCCACTATCTCCTCATTCCTCCGGTCAACTTCCTGCATTTGCGCTGATTCTGCACCTAAGTTACAGTTACTCTTTGGAAAATAGTGAAGGTGGCAATTTCTTCAAAAATTTTGGGGGTTTGTTCAATAGGCTATACAACGTAGATCCTCACGAAGCATTTGAGTGGCAACATTCTGAGAGCAAAGTGACACTAACAGATAGTGAATCAAAAGACACTGCATGTCAGACGGACACAGCTGTGGCTGCCTCTCTTAAAGCAGAGGCAGGTACAGCACTGTCACAGACTACATGCTGACAAATGTCCTGAAAAACTAAGGACTGCTTCCGTCTGTGAAATGTGTCCTCATCTTTCCCTTGAATTCCACAGAAAATTAAAAAAGACATGTAAAAAGGCAGCTGGCATTACCTCACTGAGTTTTTATACACCTTCTCCCGTAATGCTCCCTAGAGATGTAATTTCAGGTGGACAAGAGGCTCTCCGGCCCCTTCGGTGCTGCCGGCCCTGACCATGGGAAGGAGGGGCCGGAGAGGGGCTGGGCATTACTCCCACTAACAACGGACTAAGAAGGCCAGAGATGACAAGTGCACACAAATCCTAGGATCCGTCTAATAGTGTGGATGGCGGCCCCTGTCGGAGTCAGGTGCCCGGTAAGAGTCCTAGAAATAGAAGGCACCCATCTGGCAATGGGAAACCTTGTGCAGCAAGACGCAAGTGTGAGGCTGGTAAACCAAAACTAAGAACAAAGCACAACAAAGAGACACTCCACAAGGTAACCGCAAAAGCAAGTGCCTCGAAAGGGGAAAATACTTTAAAAACGAAATACGTAAGGAAAATCTGTAAGAGGAAATGCTAGACGCCAAACCACACAGTAAGTCCTATCCTAGGTGTGAAAGATGAAGAGACTGACAAGGATGCAAAGGCCTGGGACTTGATACTTGGATTAGCAGACTTAATAGAAAATTTCAAGGTAGAAAATAAATGTACATTTTCTTGCCCAAATTGGGGGAATCATCATCATAGGTAGGGGGACAAGTCCCCACATCCACGATCTTTTTGTTAGTGTGTTGAAAAACTTAGCAGTGTAAAACAAAAGCCAGGATTTCTTCTCCGGAGAAGCCATGGCAAAGACCCTCGGGAAGATGCTGCGCACTCTCAGTAACACAAGCACCAGAGGGAGGGAAGCACCATCACCCAGCAAGCACGCAGGCCACCCCGAAAGCCCACAACGCCCTTCCTGCCTCCCCCCGGACGCAGAACGGGAGCATAGGCTGCTGCTGCGGGTCCAACAGCATGGGCCTTCGACATCTTACTGAAATGACTAGAAACAGGCCCACAGCGTGGGGTTAAATGTCCCACTTCCACACACAAAACGACCCAGGGAGACTAACAGAAAGTACCACTAGCTTAAAGTTCCGTGCTTATTTCCAGGCGTGATAGTCTGGTACCAGATACAAAGAACACACTGTTCCCTGGGGAGCAGCAGAGGCACACGCCTGATGGTCCCCAAGCACTGTGATGGGGCACTGGGGCCAGCGGCTTTTAGGTGGCACAGGCCAAATGGGTACCGTGCTAGGGACGACCCATCGCAGGGGAAATGACGACACGTCACAGAACTCACCCCAGTACGACACCTAATTCTTTCACATGGACTCGCGTGTGTCCACGAAGATATTCAGACAGCATCTTACTTTTAAGGTACATCTCCTGTAGTCTGTCTTCAAGATGCATGACGCACTGTGAAGACAGTAACAGTCAGTGAGGGCAGGAATGCAAGCCTCTGCCAGTGTTCTAGGAGCCAGGGTTCTCTCAGTTCATTTCCAAGTTCACAATTATACCAAATACACCTAAAAATACACTTAAAATATACTTTCAAAAACACTTAAAAATTGCAAGCCATCTCAAACCCTATCACTAGTAGGTATAAGAATAGGTTTTTGTAAAACAGAGTTTATTTTTTCCAATGAGTATTAAGATTTTCATATATATCTTCTAGTCTTTTCTAAAAAGCATTTGTTTTTTACATAGCTGAAATCATTCTATAAGTGCAATTATTTCCTGCTTCTAAAAAACTTTATAGTAATCCTTTCCTCATGTTAGTAAAAATTCTTTATCAGTGTAATTTCATGGCTAAATGATTTTTGAGACTGTGATTTACCATTATTTTATTAACCACATAGCAATTTGCATTTTTGTTACTATAAATAATTTTGTAAAGGATATCTCTGTTGATGGTTTTTTCCCTACATATCAGATTATTTTGGCACAACACATTCCCAGAAGCAAAATGACTGGAACAAGGTTATTTTGAAGTTCTTTTTTCTCTCTCTCAAGACTGTATTTTAACTAGGTCTTTAGTAACAATAAGCAAAGGACAATTATTTTCAGGACATCTCTACCCTTGGAATCGTGTCCAACTTCATTTTTTAGAGAACAGCCACCATCTGTGCCTTTCACCAGAGGCAAATGCTTTTGCGTTTGGCAGGCAGAGCTGCCCAAGCATCTTCAGTAAGACACCTGACGGCTCTGGCAAGGGTAACGCTATCATACATCATTTTCTTCTAGTCCATTACGCCTGCTATTTTCAAGGTAAAAAAGATTAACAGATGCATTTGAGAATGTTGATCTTGACCATCTGGGCTGATCAGTGACATGGAAAAATTATCCATTAGAAATGTAATCTTTTCAGTTTTTCATTGGCTTAAAATTTCAAATGCCTGGTGCTGGGTGGATGAAACACAACTGGTAAGTGATGAAGCGTGATAATCACAGCAAGGAGGAGTTCAGCACTCCTCGGGAAAATGTTCCCCCAAATGAACAGAGTTTAGCGGTGAAAGGATCTCTCTCCTATTAAGTTTCAGTTCCTTATGGAGTAATAGAAACTTTTTAATAAGAGTATTATAAAATATTGAAAAGAACATTTACATTACATTGACTCCTTTGTTTTAAAATAGTTGATTTGCAGTGTTTTCCTGGTCTCCATGAAAATTGTATGTTGCAATGTCAAAGAGAACATTGGTCTATATGGAATGTACACTCTTGAAATCAAAGTGTTTAGAATTGTTTTTAAAAAGGCTTGATTATTAAATAGAACTGTGAGTGCTTCCTTCTCCTTTCTGGCATCTTAATCCTGAGATGAATTTCTTTGGATTTTTAACTTCTGAAACTTTAAATAGCTACTATCTCCTTTCATACTGAAGACTCTAATAGGCATTTAATCACACATTTCATTCAAATGATTCTTATAAAGAATTTTTAAACTGCAGGTGAAATTTCCTCTGATCTTAGTTTTGCATGGTTAAGTCATTCATATTATTAAGTGGTTAAACATATTTCTGTCCAAATGAAGTAAAAAAGAATTAGCAACAGTAATTTATTGCTTAGAAAACTAAGAAGTCAAAAGTAGTAAGAGCTATATATTAGAGAGTAAAATATAAAAGTTTGGTAAATACTTATTAACAGTAAAAAAAACCTAAAATCTCTAATATATCTTCCTTCCCTACAGAAAAGGAGATTTCGACCTCGAAATAAGGATGATGTAACTTGCTACTAGAAAGAAAACCTGCCTTCAAATGGAGAAGAAAAGTTAGGTTGTGGGAACCCGTAGGTTCTTCTCGTTTTACTCTGCAGAGAGATGGCGTGTCGGAGTAAGCTTCAGTTTAAAGCCCAAGTAAAGATTTCAGTGAAAAGGCGTTGCCAGTCTTTACAACCATTGATATTTACTGATGAAACTCGTATTAATCACGTGAATAGTAGCTGCTTTCCTGAGCGTTTCTAACACCAACACCATCCCAAGAGTTTTACATAAATTATCTGATTTTGGTAATGAGGTAGGTTCTATTATTTCCCCAGCTTCACAGACAATTGAGACTTTAAGAAGCCACACAGTTAGCTGAGCTTGGTCTGACTTCAGGCTACAGGGCTTTAATGCCCAGGCGGTGGCCAATACTGTACACCGGCTGTTAAAACTCTGCTTCCACAGCTTAAAAAGCAGTATCTTAGCCCTAATTTTCAGAAGATTCTCACAACATGCTTGTTGAACAGGTACTGTCTTCATCTTACAAACAAGAAAGGTGAAGTTCGGAGACACCTGGGCTTGTCCACCATCCCACATGTAACCGGCTAAGTTAGACCTTAACCCAGTTATGTTCCCCAGTCTCCTTGTCATGCCACACTGCCACTACTTAGATGACAGAGAGATGTATCTCGAAGCACCTTCTTCAAAGTATTGTTAAACTTCAAAGTGTTTTTTAACTATGTTTCTTTGGTGACATGAGAACAAACACTTACAAAATCAGCAGGGAGGTGAAGCTTGTAAAGCTGTAAAATGGACTGAAGTAAACTGGAGACCTGACTAGAGACCAAGACGTCCTGGCCTAGCTTCGTGTTGTCCATCACTTTTCTCTGGCTGGTGGCCACCTGGACACTCCACTTATCCGTGTCTGCGATAATACAGACAGCTTCCGCTATGGGCTCATCGAGCACTGGGTGCTGGAAGAGAAACACATGGGATCAAGTTTTCACAACACATTTCACAACAATAAAATGTCCAGAACGTTTCTGTTGAGCATTAGACTCACAGTTCAGAAGCTGATAAGAGCTACAGAAATTTAGAGCTCTGCAGGGGCTAAGATAGGAGTGTCATTAAATCATTTAAAAATTAATTTGATAAAAATTGCATTTAATCAATTTTCTTACACCCAGGAGGTACACTATAAATGTTGTTAAAAGTTCATAGATAAGTAAAAAGATTCATGCCCTTCCTATATTCCAGGATATTAAAATTCATTTCCTTTTGAAAGACCGCACTCTCCTTTTGAGAGGGAGAATATAGAAAAAGGTATAGGATCTATTGCCATTTCTGCAATAAGAAGGTCGGGCAGGGTAAATTAATATTCCCTTAAAGGTACAGCATTCATGGGTAAGCAATGTTTACTTAGTGACTGGCTGTGTGCTTCATGCATACACCAACTTGGACAACCAACTAAAATCAAGTTGGGGTATGAGTTTACTTATGTAGAGAATCCAAAAGGAAAAAGTATGGCTACTGATGAACATACTTAACACACAAAGCCCCCCCTCACTAGGCAGTGAGGGACAGAGCAGGTTTACTAGTAAACTGTGCCACAGGGCCAATCGTAAACACTGAGTTAGTCAAGGAAGGGGGCCTTATAGAAAGATAAACTGCTCAAAACTGATCAATGTATAACTGCTTCACCACCAACACCTTTGACATACATGTGTACAAACCAACATTACAGTAGGACTGTCCTTCTAGGGCGCAAACAAAGAGAGAGAAAGAAGGGGTGGGGTAAGGCGGGCATATGGAGGGACTGAAAAAGACACACCTCATGGCCAATGTACATGAGCACATGCTTCTAACCCTCATTTACCAAAGGAAAACTAGTCCTGGCCTTCTCCTGTCATTCAATCCCTTCCACTGCCCTGTGGCGGCCACCAGCTGTTTCTGGCTACTTAGCATAACCTTCAATAAGTTCATCCTAATTTCCTTTTGGAGAATGACCTTCCTTGGATAAGACCTGGAGGACCCACCCTCCCTCCATCAAGGTACGGCAGTAACAGGACCCAAGTGAGGCCAGTTAGATGCACCTTCCCCGTGATCAGTGGCACAGGAGGCTGGGAAGGTCGGCCTCACCTTTTTCCTGCCCAGACAGCAACTACTACAAATACCTCGGGGAGGTCTTGGTTCCTGTCTATCCCCAGACTAGTTCTTTGGCCTTCTTATCAGTTCTCTAATATCCTTTCAACGCAGTTCCTTCTGCTCAAGTCAATGAGAGTTGGTTTCTGCTGCTAATAACAAAGAACCCAAGCTGATACACAACCCTGCCTCCGATAGTGATCACCTGCGATTTTTAAGACTTAACACCAGTAGAGGAAAGACTGCGAATAGAAACCCAAGGTGGGTGCTGTCACACTGTAATTTTAACAGTTGGTCTGGCTCCCTAGTCTTGGGCTTTTTCATTAAAAAGGAAGTCTCTCCAGCTTTGTACACTTCCTCACAACTGGGGAAGAAGTGACTGGTGGGCTGGATGAAAACTCTGTTGGAGCCAAGCCTTTCTCCTTTACTATCTTCATGAAGGAAACTTTCAGGGTTATGATATTTCTGACTGAAAGAACAGCCAATCAGGCAAGGTTCAATGGTCCAACATTTATTTAAGCATGTGTTCAAATAATCTTAAACATGAGACAATTTGACAAAGCAGACTACTGAATTAACAAAGCCATTTCCCAAGGATGGTTCTCATGTTCTAGACTTGTTACGCAAACAGTACAAAGGTTTCCTCATGCACATGATGACGCCGTATTTCCACTCTCACCCAAAGGTTTTCGTGGCCCATCACCCCTCCCTTCTGACACACACACGCACACATTCTCCAAAACAGAAAGCTCAAGACAGGGCCTTGGTGACTTCCTTTACAAACTCCTAAAAGTTTCTTGCTCAATCAATGTGTCATTACCTCATAGCAAGATGATATACCATTAATATACCTGGTCCTTAAGAACACAGAAAACAGAAATACAGACATTAAAAAAGATTTGTATTTTGAGCTCAATCCCCCTTAATGCAATGCATTTATCAGAAATTCACTGTGTGCTGAGTATAGCACAGAATAGATCTATACTATGAACCTTTCCTTCAACATACATGTTCTGAGAGTATATACATAATCACTACTGACCATATGCCAACATATATATAATGAGTTGAATGTTATGCCACTCACCTTCACCTAGATTTCAATGACCTGCCTAGATTTCAATGACCGCTCTCCTCCCCACTGGTTTTTACAGCCAGAAGTTATGGGAACTTATCCTGTTGGCATTGGAACCCTGGGCTGGGTGGCCTTGTGTGGGGCTGGAATTCCTCACTTCCAAGGTATCCCTCCCGACTTTTATCTGCCACACATGCGTATGGGACTGCCTGTTCCGCATCTCCTCCCCCTCCTACCCATCTGGATAATGTGACTTCTTTAATTCCTTGGTTGTTGGACTTCCATACAGCTCAATTTTCTGATGATTCTGGGTAACAGTTGTTTTGTAGTTTAGTTGTAATTTTCGCTGTGGTTGTGTGAGGAGGCGAGCCATATTTACTGGCGTCTCCATCTTGACTGGAAGTTCCTGGCTGTCTTTTATGTTTGCAGCCTCAAGGAAAGAAAAGAACCAGCTAAATATCTTTCGAAAAGTACCTTAAAAATATTCAAAGAATTACACATTCTCAGGCTACTAAACAACACACAATTCCCTGAATACAGCCACAAGGCAACCCAATTGCTTCCATATAACTACATCATTCAGCAGTTACTCAGTATTTACTAAAAAATAAACACTTTTTAAAGATTGATAGAAATAGAGGGAAATGTAAATAGTCAAGAAAAAAGAAATGAATGCTGGAGAGAGATAAAAATATCATCAGCAACGCCCTGGCTGGTGTAGCTCAGTGGATTGGGCGCAGGCTGGGAACCAAAGGGTCCCAGTTCGATTCCCGGTCAGGGCACATGCCCAGTGGGGGTCATGTGAGAGGCAACCATACATTGCTGTTCCTCTCCCTCTCTTTCTCCCTCCCTTCTCCTCTAAAAATAAATAAAATCTTTAAAAAAAAATATATCATCAGCAGCTATTTTAGTTACATTTAAGGGGCATTAGGGTGACTGGCTGCCCATACCTGACCTGGTCCAAACTTTCACTGGGTCATAGGTTTACAGCTTAAATTCCAGTGATTTGGGGAATTTCTGACAGAATACCTTTCCAAAGGAAACACAAACCCACTAAAGAGCTTATTAGTCAATCTCTAAGCTTTTAGAGCAGTGATTTTCAACTGTTTTCATCTCATGGCACACATAAAGTAATTACTAAAATTCTGTGGCATGCCAAAAAATGTATTTTTTACTAATCCGACAAAAAAATAGGTATAATTTTGATTCATTCACAATGGACAGCTATTGTTGTGTTAGCTGCTGTCATTTTTTTAATTTGACATGCTAAGGGAAAAGAGGTCTGTGCCTCTGACTAAATAGTCAGGTATCGTGTGTTTTAAAAATTCTTGCAGCACACCAGTTAAAAAAAATCACTGTTTTAGAATTTAAAGAACTCTAAGATCCAAAAGCCCGTGTTTGGATTTATCACAGAAACACACACCCACACACACCCTATGCCCTGGTATTCAAATGAAAATTCCTCTTAGGAAGGCTCTACTTTTAAGGCATACAGAGAACCACAATAAAGAAGCACTGAATTATATGTAGCATACTTTTTAATATTAACTTTTTCTTATTAGCTACATCTTATTTGCAGAAGCAATCACTAATGAAATCTGTTAACGTAACTTTTTTAGTTCACGATTTTGCCACATTCATGTGCACACCAGGGCACAAACACACACATACTTCTTCTCATCAGCAATAACAGGCATGGAGTCGTGCTTTTAAGAAATTAAATACATTAAGAAATGCTGTAAAACATAAGACGGAATGATTCAAACATCTGTTAAATGCCTGACTCAACCATCTGCTATTCCTAAGGCTTGGAGTTTGGGCAAGGAGGACTAGGAGAAAGGAGGCGGCAGGTAAGGCCTGGCTGCATCCCAACACTGACACATGAACCGAGGGAGTCTGGCCTCCCATGGATCTTATGAAAAAGGAGACACAACATAAATAACTAACAGCTTGGCAAGGAGGATTACTTATATTAAACACCTGCCTTTTTTTAAATAAAGGAGGGCTTTGTTATTTTGACTAAGTATCATCAGAAAAACAAGCCCACACCATTTATTTACCCTTTTAAAAGTTCTCTTTCCAACCGTTCTTGTCTGATTATCCAGGACCTCTGACAGTTGAGTTTTGAATAAAAATCGAAAGAAAATATTAATATTAAAAAGTCATTTCCACTTAAAATGCTTGTTTAGTTGAAAACTCTATAAAACTTATAGACACATATATCAATTTTCCTTTTTTCTCGCAAGCAGAAGAGAATCGATGTTAAAGTAAGTTTCTTGCCCCCAGAGTTTGTTCAATTCTCTCATCAGAATGAGTCTGCAGTGTCTCTACTTCCTCCACAATCCGAAAGTTCCCAAAATGCGGCGGTACCACTGCCCTCCCGAGCACCCACAGCCCACTGAACACCTGTCCGGGACCCAGGCAGCACCTCAGAGCTACCAGCCTCAACGGTCCCGAATGCCTCCCTGTCTCCTCTTCCAGACTCTTGCCCGCGGTTTCCACACCTCCCTCAGGAGAACATTGGAGACCGGCAAAGAACTGTAGGCGATTGTGGCGGGGGATGGCCAATCTCCATCCGGGAACTGAAGTAGCGACAACATGCCGTTGTCAGTTTTGACTTGCTCTACTCAGAGTTAGAAACAATCATTTATTTAGCTCTACCTTGGCAATATCTAATTTTCCCAAACAACTCTCCTGTTAAGATTGCTCGACATAGATTAACAAACGAAATGCTTTGTGTTACAGATCTTTAAAGGCCTCTCAAACATTCTTTGGCTCATACAATGAACAGAATAAGTCTGGTTAATTCATAGCCACAAAGGATTTGTGGGTCTGTATCCTGGGAGTATTAGGACATTCCAATTTCAAGGTTCTAGCTCAGACCTTGGCGTACACAACATATGCTGCTTAGACTGACGCACGCGGGACTTCTGCTGCTCTTAAACTTCCGGGAAAAGAAATGTCCATGAGGCTGGGCAATCAAGAGCTGTGGTTCTGACATTTCAACAAGAGGCAACGGTAGCGGCAAAGGATCTGAGTCGGACGGGACGGGGCTTGCATGCTGTCTGTCACTTACTGGCTGTGGGACTGAGCTACTCGGTCTGGGCCTCAGTTTCCACACCGGTCTAATGTGACAGTGCTTGGTTTAATTCACAGACGCCTTCTGTGGGACACTGTGGGTGAAACACAGAGCACAGTGCCTAACACTCATCAGGTACGTCCGATCAGCTTTCTTACACCTCCTCCTCCCTTTATTAGCCGTGTCCACTAAATCCTCAAGCTTCCGAAAATACATCACGATTGCCTTCGCCAACTCAAAAACCTCCTGCAGCACATACCACCCAAACACTTCAGTTCAAACATTTCTTTGACATGTTTAAAGCTCTCCGCAGCCTGGGCCCACCTGCACCTACACGTGTATTTACCTTGAGGGCCTCAAAGAAAAACCTCTTCCCTGGGCAGGGATGACTCCTGCCTGCCTATGGCCTCAGGCTGTGCCCAGAGGTCTTCCTGGCTACCTTTTAAATTTCCACTCCTTCAAGGGCCCAACTTGAGTCCCCTTTCCACCCTACCCCGCACCCCCTACATTCACTGCTCTTTGATTTCTGAAAGTATTTAGTATCTACATTTTGGTATTTAATAACACTGCTTTAACTTGTTCTTGATTTTACATCTGTTTGTCTACTCAGTGATTTCATAAATAACTCAAGGAGATATCACATTTTGTTTTTCTTCTTTAGCCTCTGAATAGAGCCCAACAAATCACCAGGCATGTGCTAAATGTCTGATGCATGCTGGCTCCCTTGAACAATTCTCTACTCAGATTTGTTTTTGGATTCAACTCAGTTCTATTAGGTTATCTGCACAATTATTAATGTATTTATTTTCCACGTACCACATTTAAATGATTAACATCTCACATGATTACCTATTTTTAACTTAAGGGTGTGAAAATACCATTCTCACATAAATGCTTCCTATAACCAACCACTTGTTAATTTCCCATACTTTCCTCCTGTGGGATGGCCAGGAACACAGAGGACAAAACATACGTGCTCATTAAGTATCTTGGCACATCAGAAACAGAATGGAGGGACTCCTTCAAGCATTTCCAACTTTTAGCCGAAGAATCTACCAAGCCCGCTACTTTGAGTCCTAAAGTCTTGTCATGGTGGAAATCCCTCGGAAGATCAGAGCGCGAGAAGTGGGAATCACGGTCTCGATGTCAAGAGGGGAAAACACAGCTGACTCTATGACGACTTTGCCAAGAAACGTTCCCCTCTTTCCGCCGCCAGCACTGCTCAGTAACGGAGTCTAAACTAACCCTGTACTAATCCTTGGAGGTGTCCAGCCCACAGGCGTACGGCAGACCACAGGTGTGCAGACAGGCTTCCGTGCGCGCTCGTAACTAGCTCTAAAGTTGGTGCACTGGTCACAACAGCGCAGCGTTCCCACCGGGACCAGTCACTGGACTGCCCCTTTCAAACACAAAGTGCACAGGTGATTTAGGATTCAGTTAATTGGACGTACCTCCCTTTATCTTCTTTTTTTCTCTGAAATAATCTGGATAATAAAACATAAGATTTTTTGGTGTCATTTGAGTATCAACTTGTTAATCATTGTATATAAGGTAGTGCTGGTAAGTTTGACATCTCATTCTGGCCTCCATCTCTCTTACTTGCTTTTCCACATTTTTGGTGCATTTTTTCCTGTCTTAGAAGATAGGATTTCACATGTGGCCTCCACGTCACAAACTCTAGCATTTGCCCCGGCCGTATTTCATCTGCTCTGCTCTTTAACCTATCCTTTGAGTTTTACTTTCAATCACCACATTTTTCAATTTTAGATTTTCTTTTTCAGTTCTTTTACAAATCAAAGATCATTTACCAATTCCTTCTCTTTTTTATGTGTTCCAATCCCTTTTTTTATGTTCCAATTCCTTCTTTTTATCACTGTAACCATTTTAAACATAGTTACTGAACAGTTCTTTCAGATTGTTCTGGGAGGGTTAATTCTCCTGGTTGTATTTGCTCACTCTCCCTTATCATAGTTTCTTCCTATGTGGTCTGTAATTTCTGAACACGAGCCCATCTTATTGGGAGTTCTCTGTTTTATGTGCTATCTGTATTTCCTGGAAACAGGTTCAGAGTCAGTCACTAAAGGCTTAAGAGTTGCAATAAAGCGGAGAAGAAGAGAAAACCAGTCATTCTGGACTAAGGCACATTGCTGAGGGATCCTGGTAAACACATCAGGCTGGGGACTTGGATGTCCGGAGACACCATGAAGACACAGGGACCAAGGGCAGAGGAAAAGAGTCCAGTGAGGTAGCTGGGGCGGGGCGGGGGCAGCGGTGCGTGAAAAGGAAACATCTGACCCAGGCTCACTGAACTGACATCCAAGTTCAGCCTGTGGCCTTGCAGGCACAGTGGGCAACCTGGGGAACAGCTTAACTGTCAGGCGGTCACTTGCTGAGGAAAAAAAAGCTTAAAGTCAAGGGAAGGTACTAAAGGGAAAAAGGGTCCTGAGACTCTGTGGGGATGTGCACGACTTAAAAAGAAAACATGCGAGTCCTGGCTGGTATAGCTCAGTGGATTGAGCGTGGGCTGGGAACCAAAGGGTCGCTGGTTCGATTCCCAGTTAGGGCACATGCCTGGGTTGCGGGCCACGTGAGAGGCAAACACACATTGATACTTCTCTCCCTCTCTTTCTCTCTCCCTTCCCCACTCTCTAAAAATAAATAAATAATAAATAAATAAATGTGAAGGTTGGCTTTTTTTTTTAAGAGAATGGCAAAGATGTCCAAATATTTTGTATACAGTGCAAAAATCTGGGAAAATGTCAGGATTAGCAATGTGTCTAATATTTACAAAATGCAAGAGAAATGAAGCCAAAACGGCCTATAATAAAGCTTTTATTACCCTTTAGGTAAAGAAAATGAACACAAAGAGCCACAGGCATCATGTCTAAACACGTTATCCCTTTATTTTACTTCAGAAGAAACACTAGTCATTACAGCTTTATCTGTGGTAAGAAGCACACATTCTGTGGGAAATAGTCTCATCACTTTCTATGTGCCAGGCACCAGGCGAGGTGCTGGGGATGTGAAAGAAACTAAGTCCCCTCCTCTGTTTCCAGGTGGCTGCCGCCCTAGTGGGACACAGAACAAAAGTATAGTGCAATGTGCCTGAAGGTGAGAATAGCTGAGTTCTACGTTGGGGTGCCCAGAATGGTTTCAAAGAGGCAACATTTGAACTGGGTCTTCAAAAATAAATACAAATTTGTTCAACGGTGCCTTAGGCAAAGGAAGCAAATGCACGCAAGTGGAAAGGTGGACCATACAGGATGGCAGACAATGAAACTGGAGCACAAAGAGAGATGCAGCAGGGGTGTGTGGGTGTGGGAGTATGTGTGTGTTTGTATTCGGAGGACATAAAACGGACCATTCCAACCAAGGAGTTTATACTTCTCCTCTCTAAAAAAGGGGAAAACTACCAGAACAGAAGAGTAAATGAGCGTTACTGGTGGGTTGGAAAGAGCCCTCCTGTGGCACTGTACTGGCGTTTGGAAGGGAGAGCACCGGCACAAGGACTGCTGGCTGGGAAGGTTAAGCGGAACGTAACTGAGATGGCAGTCACAATGACAAAGGGAGAGAGTCACAGACTGAGACTGGAGGTGGTCCTCCTCAGAGGTCATTATTTTTCTCAAATATTGTTAAATCCCAGTCCACAACAAGAAATACACTTTAACATCATAACCCAGTGTGTGCTTACACACACATGAACATGTGTGTCCATGAACACATGCGTAGAAATATATATAAATGTATACACACACATACTCACGCACACCCACTCCCCAAAGATTTCACTGAACAGTAAGCGCTATAGGCCCGAGGCATTGTCACGCTCACCGTTGGACACAGGGACAGGAGAGCCGAGAGGTGCTCTAAAACAGCAGATCTGTCCTACATGACGCTTCCTTTGCAGCACTATTGATTTCAAAAGGCTGCTGTTGACCTGAGGCACTTAATGTTCTCTGTTACTTAAGTAATGATTTATCACTTGATGTGACTTGCTGTTCTTTTGTAATCTTCCTGGTTGATTACACTGAGTGGCTTAATTAGGTATTCATGAGCATATATCACAGCCAGGCTTTTAGCAAAGCTCCTTATCTGTGCTACTGATTTCTGCATGATATTTCTGGAGTCAATCTGTTGCTACTCTTAGAGAATTAAATGAAAGAGGCTGCTGTATCCAACTGTTATTTTGCTTTATAGATGATTCTGTTAAATGTCTGAAGCCTGGAACGTAGCTTTTTAAAAAACATTAAAATGTGATGTTAATGTTGGGGCTGATGACCCTACCCTGCAGAGTCAGAGTGCCTGGCCTGCTCCTTGCAACATCACAGGCAAAGGGAACGTGGAAGCTTTTAGCACTGACTGGATATGTGTATAGGTTCTGTCCTGCCATCACCACCAGGAGTTTCCTGGGAAACTCGATTACAAAGCACTTTCACATATATTATTTTAATAGCTAACATTTATTGGGTATTTAGTCATGTGCCAGGCACTGTGCTAAGCACTTGATCTGCATTATCTCAGAGTCTTCAAACGAGACCTATAAATGCTATTCATTTTACGGGACAGAAAACTGATGCTTAGAAAACCAAAGAACCTTGCCCAGGGCTACAAAGACACAAAGGGTTGAGCCATGATTCAAACTTAGGTTTGTCTGTCTTCCGAAGCCAAACTCCGAACCACTGAGTTATAGTTCATCTGTTGCTCCGAATACATTTTTCTGAGGCTTAGCAATGCAAATTGATCTACTTGACTCAGCGAATGAGTGATACTACTGAGACTTGAACCTAAGCCATCAAAGTGAAGTTGGTGTCCTCCACACCCCCCACTGCCCCAATCATTTACCACTCCTGCCATGGCCCTGGTCACCAGATTCACAGCCAGACAAACACAAAAGAGAGAAAAACAAGCGAGAAAAGGCTCCTTGAGGCCACAGGTATAGGGTAAAGTTGGCTCTCTCACTCTCCCACCTCACCATTTACAATCAGAAAGAAAACAGAGGAAAGAATGCACATTCAGATGTGGAAGGAAAAAAAAAATGAAACAAAATATTACTTTAGCCTAATCGGAGGCAGCTGTGTAACCTACATGTGAGGAGGCAGGGAAACAGTTCAACTGACAGGAAAGAGGCAGTACGTGGATTAAACAAGAACACGTGTTTAAATATTTAAAGACCACATCTTAACATGTGAAAGCCAGTAATAAAAGTGGAAATATGTGAAATAAAGGTAACATACTGTCTTTCATGAGAGACTGGAGTGGAGAAACATACAAAGAGAAATGTTTAGTCCTGGAAGCTCTAGCACGCAACCCCTCCCTCAGTGAGGGAGCAAACTCCACCAACCAATCCGCCAGAGTGATAAAAATGCACATTTGTATAAGATAGATTTTACAATCCAATCATGCATACATCTAGAAAATAGATCAATGACTTAAATCAATGGCTTTTAAACACTTATTAAAAATCTTTCTCTAAAAACAATTAGGAATAGCAGAACCTGATGAAGTCTAGTATGAACACTAAAAATTATTAACATCCAAGAATAGGTTTTTGAAAGCCAGTTGTGATAAAGCAATTTATCCCAATCTTCTCTTCCTCAAAAAGCTATTATTTCTGTTCTAATGCTGGTCATGTACTTGTTCTTAAATCTTTACTTCTTTCTCTGGCAATCTACTCAAGAATTTACATAATTACTAGGCTTTATGGAGCAGTAAATTCAATATATGTTTTTTTTTAAAACCTCTTATTTTGCCCGGCTGGTGTAGCTCAGTGGATTGAGCGCGGGCTGGGAACCAGAGGGTCCCGGTTCGATTCCCAGTCGGGGCACATGCCTGGGTTGCGGGCCGGGTCCCCAATGAGGGCCATGTGAGAGGCAACCATACATTGCTCTTCCTCCCTCCCTTCTCCTCTCTCTGAAAATAAATAAATAAAATCTTTAAAAAGAAAACAGAAAAATATTATAAAAAAAAAAAAATAAATAAAACCTCTTATTTTATTTTTCAACAAATATTTGTAAATGGCATTTGAAAGTAAGGTGTTTTGTTTTTTTTTCCAAACACCGCCACAGACCAGAGTTCCAGTCTAAGAGGCAGTCTAAATGGAACAGTATTTGAAAAGTAAGAGTCATTATGATGAACGTGCCCAGTGAAATTAGAAATCCACAAATGCCAACTGGATATATTCTAAATATATGAAACTTTGGAAGATATTTTTATGAACCCTTCGCAATTTCCTATCAACAGCATGCATGGCTGCACTTCCGATGTGCCCACAATTTGACACAATATAGGTTATTATGCTTAATAACTTTCGATTTCTCAGGGTGACTGCATAGTCTAAAGAAATGAGAGATGCCATGGTGTGAAAAAACCACTTCTGAAAAGAAGGGGAAATGACATAATATGAAAAATCTTCAAGAGTACAAAGAGAGGAAACATTGTTTTGTTTTTTCAAACATAAGAACTATAGAGCTAGCCGGTCACCATGAAAACCTAGTACACAAAAGTCAGAACATGTCAGTCTATAAAAAATGCCATGAATGGTTTTGCAGATAGTTCAAGGAGAGTTATCGATCAACAGACCACATTTCCACAGCAGTTCGCAAGCGAGTCTGGGGCCTCTGGGCAACACCTCCTAGCTGGCAAGATCGAAGGTACTGAAGACAACCCCAGCAGTTCACACACGATCTCCTGACACCTCCGTCAGAAGCAGAACATGGAGCATCATGGAAGAAAGGCACAATGAGCAACACCATTGCTCTCACAATCAAACCTCCAGCAGCACAGAAAAGAGAAACCCTGCACATTTTGCAATATGGATATAAACCTAAGGCGCTGACAGAAAAGGAAAGGAGGGCCTCTAATTCCCTGCCTTTAATGTTACAGATGCACGCGGGTCTCCACAGCCACTGAGGCTTCATAGATGGTTTAAGACGACCCAGAAAGACAGCATCATACAATGAGAGCACTGTTCTTATTCTAAGGTCCCTGCTGTATGGGTCTCTAAAACGGTATACAAGTGTGCACTGTTCATTAAAAGTATGCAAATAAAACGTGACGTTCCTTACAGACACACAAGCAACTTCACAGCTGCATTCCAGGAATGTCCTGGTGAGGCGTGGTGCCCCCACAAGGCAGGGCAGGGCTGGGAATGCTGGGGGACTACCGTGTCCACCAGGTTGGCCTTCCAGCTGCAGACTGCCCCTCCTCCTCCCTCCTCCCTCCCCATCCAGGGGGGCCATGAGGACATCTGCTTTGCTACTGAGCGATTCTTGCTATTTCACACAAACTTGTGGGCAGTTTAGCCTGAGTCTGATGTATGTTTAGTCTTCACAGAGAGGTGCTCAAGGCAAAGATAACATGCAGGGCCTCTGTTTCACCTCCCAGAAAATACTTACTGGGGAAGGAGGCAGACAGTGAGCCAAATTCCAATTTTCTTAATGTAATGAGGACTTTCCCTATTGCACAAGATGCAATATGTTTCCAATGCAAAACATCTATTTCTGCACATCTGCCCAATAGCAGCTCAGTTACAAACAGGCCCATCAGACACCTACAGGTCCTTTGCTGCGCAGACAAAGCCTGCCGTGCTGCAAACAGCAGGGCAGCATTTAACGCAGCCACACGGCAACTTTCCAGTAAGACTTGTTAATCTTCATACAGTCATCCTCATGCAGCCATCAAAGTAAACTTAATGACAAATCAGTTCAAATAAATTATTTTCAGGAACTTGTAAGGACCGGGTAAAGAGCAAACCATATGTGACATCTCTTAGGTCCTGCACGTGACGGCATATAATTGTCACCGTCTGTGCTGTTTATTCCGTTTGCCAGGCCTGTTCACCCCCACCCGCCCCCAGGTCCACTCTTTGCCCTTCTCTGTCCTCTGTAGGCCCCAGGAGGCTGACCTCTGTGGACCACAGGACTGTGTCTGCATCAGCTATGGCCTTGTGCTCTGGCTTCCAGCTGGGCCCAGCCACAGGGGGGCACCAGAAGAGCTCAGAGCTGGAGAAGAGAAATGTCAAACATTAGCCCTCCCCGCTCCCCAGTGCTCCTGTGGCCATGCAGCCCCTCTTCATGTTCCAGCTCTGCTCTGGCTGCTCACTCCCCTACTCTTCTAGGCCCAGCTCAGCTGCTGCTAATCCCTGGGTGCTTCTCTAACCCTGGCTGGTTCCTGCAACCCTGTCCACATCTTTACAAACAACCCTTCATTACATGCTCTTCAGTCTAGGACAGCCTCCACACCTGTGGCTGGCCAGGACCCTGTCTGACACATAGTCAGCGGCCGGGGCACCGAGTTGGGATCACTTACATGGACCGTGTGCACCAGGTCAGCTACCAGGCACTGCTTCAGCTTCTCATCGCTGCTGGTCCCATGGAGCACCAGATCAGGCATGTACGTGGGGCAGTAACCCGCCAGAAGGGAGCGGCCAAAGTTTCTTATGTTTGGGTTGCTGATGCTCTGAGACCTAAAACAGTAACGGTCTGTTAGAATACACTGTGAAAAAGGACTCCCTTCTTGTGTTACAGTTGAACAAAACCCCAGAGACATGGGTCAGATTTAGGGTGGACCACTTCACCAATCCTTCAGTGAGGGGACCCTCGGTGTGGGGCAAGGGAAGGGACTGGAAGAGTAAAAAAAGATTGTTTGTTTGTTTTTTCCTAGAAGTAGCAGGAAGAAAACAGTACAGCAGTGGCTGGTTATGACTGTGTTCTTGTACCCCCCATGGAACACCCACCAGGCAGGCTGTGTCAAGGGAGTGAAGACAGAGAAAGTCTAGTGAGGGGAACTTGCCAAGTCTGGCTTCAGGAACTCGACACATCTGCACAGGGTGGCGCCCACAACAGGGCCGCAGAACAGAAGAAGTCTCTAATTAGTGCTTTCAGTCATCACAGGCCAAATCATCAACCTGATGGAGTGTTAAGGGAGAAGTGGTGTTTCCCAGCCGCTTCACGCTGCTATGACCGGCGGGAGAGAAGCTGCCCGGTGAGTGCAATCCACCTCCTCTGAAGCCAGGCATCTGCCACCAGCCGCGTGGCTCCATCCAGAAGACAGAACATTAAACCCCCTGCTCCCACCAACACCTCCATCATTACCCCCTAGATTCCCCCAAAATGTCACGGTCGTTGCAAAGGCACCCAGTTGCCTCCTCAATCAGAGAGCTGAGGTGCGCTCAGCCTGTGGTCTCCTTGGAGAAAGGGCAGGCTGGAAATGGTTATCAGTTTCCTAACACTTCTACTACTTCAAGGGAAAAACCTGTTATATGTAAAACAGCTGACAGTAGCTAACACGATCACGGCAGTATTTGAGCCCAGTCCCCTCTGTGCCCCAGCTGGCCAGCATTACCTGGGCAGAGGCAGCTCCACTTCCGAGGACCCTTCAGTGCCGTCACCGCTGTGACCTAGATCCGGTGTGGCTGAAGCACACGCTTCGTCGTCACTGTCTCCGAGAGCACTATCTGAGCTTTCATTTCTGGGAATGTCTCCTTCAGTCCGGAAGTCGCCTGTCCCATCAGCATCCCCACAGGGGACATCTGCAGCAACTGAGACACCTGAGTCCTGCTGCACACACCTGCCAGGCTCTACCAGAGGCCCCTCCTCATCCTTCAGATACAAACCTCTGCTTGTCTCCAGCGTTTCCGGTCCAGTCCCGGCCGCACTGGCATTAGGTACGCACAAGCCAGCAGTGGGGTTGGACTGCCCGGCAGCATCTGCCACAGCTTTGGTTCTGACACCTCTGTCCTCAGCATAACCCCTGTCAAATTCACCTCCAGCCCCGTCTGACGACTGACTCTGAGGACAGCGGACATTCTGTGGGAAGCCAGGCGGGAAGGAGCACCTGGAGCCCTGCTGGTCCTGAGCCGTGCCAGCAGCCGCCCGGGGCGTGGCCAAAGGACCACTGGCTAACTCTGGACACTGTCTACAGGCCTTCAGCCGCCCCTCCACTTTTTGGGTGCGGCTTTCAAAGTCCGACTCTGGAGATGCGGAGCTTCCAATCTGGAAGGTGACCTTTTCTAAGGGAGGCTTCTCCCAGGAAAGTCTGTCCGGGCAGGGCCGGGCCGCTGACCGGTCTGGTAGCTTCTTATGCGTCTCCCCTTTCCACTCCTCAGTGATCTTCAATCCTGCCCCTAAACTGTCACAGCTGGAGAGCCTGGAACAGTCATCTTGTGGGACCTCATTTTCACTACCTTCCTCCCTACAAAATGCTTCCTGAGGTTTCCAAGAGTTGTCCAGGGCTGGGTCCTGGTGTCCCGGGCTGCAGGCCACAGAACACTTGTTTTTTTCCTTGTCAGCTTTGGGACACAGGTCTCTAATGTCATTGTCCTCTGGGGCCCCAGACAAGCCCTCAGGCCCGGGGCTCCTTCCTTCAGCCTTTGTCGGTGGCAGGATGGGAGGAAGGAGGGCGGGCTCACTTCTCACCGTGACGACCACATACTCGGACTCCTCCACCTCCCCCCTCTCCAAGGCTGTTGTGATGTTGCTCCCATTTAACACCTGTTCCCCTTCTCCGGGAGGCCCACTCCAGGTCAGCTGGTTCTCTTGCAGCTCCGAGCAACGGAGAAAGTAGGTCAGGACGTAAAGTATGCGCTGGACCAAGTCCTTCTGCTTCCCCACCACCACGGTGCGTGTCAGCCTCACTGGAGAGCCGATGGCCCCATACAGGTCGCCTGCAGAGCAAAGTGGACACAAGGACAAAGTTGTGTGGGTGAGCAGGCCTTGGATATGTCAGCTTTTACAAGAGAAAAACAGATGACTTAGAATCCCAAACTAGCACTGCTTCTTCACACAAATGATTGAGGCAAAGAGGTCAATCCTAGAAATGACCAGGTTTTAGTTTTGCCTCTCTGGTGGGCAGTGTGTCTGGAAAAGCCTGGCACGGCCTTGGCCCACCGCTCTTGGGGCCGGAGGACAGTGTTGGTTCACACAGCCCCGCATGAAGTCTGCCCACACAGTCAATGGCTGGCCACTCCCACGCCACCACCAGAAGGAAGGCTGAAGCCAGAGCCCTAAATATGACCAAATCAAATACTGTATCATGGAAACTAGAATGAGGAGACTTTTTAGAAGTCCTGGACAATAGAACAGGCCTTGGGGTAAAATCCAGATTCAGGGGTCTCTGAACCAAAGTGCAGCAAATCAATGCAAAATACTTAATGAAATATCATGTTCAGAATTATCTCAATATACAAACATGCACCAAGTAGAATCAATTTGATTAACAAGAAGAAAATTACTTAGTCATGAATAATATGATTCTGAATATAACTGAATCTGAATATTTCTATTACTTCCCATGAAAATTCTACTGGAATTAAAAAAAAAAACAAACCATGTCCTGTAAATTATATCCTGACAAGTTGATTAAAAATTGGCTAATGAGCCCGGCTGGTGTAGCTCAGTGGATTGAGCGCAGGCTGGGAACCAAAGGGTCCCGGTTCGATTCCCAGTCGGGGCACATGCCTGGGTTGCGGGCCAGGTCCCCAGTGAGGACCATGTGAGAGGCAACCATACATTGCTCTTTCTCTCTCCCTTCTCCTCTCTCCGAAAATAAATAAATGAAATCTTAAAAAAAAAATTGGCTAATGAATCATGAACATTTGGCTTAAAGGTAGAAGAAGGGCAAATGTGTCAATGAACCCAGCAGTATAAGCTTTTCATCAGAAGTATTGGTCAAGTACCTAACTATTAAAATTACTACATTTGGTAATTTATTTGATACTTTGACAAGAATGATAATGACACAAAAAGCCAACATTTGCAGACTGTGCAGGTATAGCCCTGAGTGTTTTATACGGATTGATTTCATTTACATCTCTGCATATACAGCCCTGAGTTAGAAACTGTTACAGGAATCATCAAAGTGTTGGAAATAAATCAAAACTTGAAGAGACACCAAATAAAAAAAGAGGAGAAACATGATAACTGCTATAAATAAGAACTCAGGAAGTTAGAACCCATCTGAGGAGTGTCTTGAGAGTGGGCAGGGAAGGCATTAATAAGGGCACATAGTAGATAGAACAAATTAAATTGACAGATTAAGACAGGGAAAATTTCTGGCCACCATCAGGAAGTACTTCCTCTGGGGAACACTTAGTGCAAGGCTGCTGCTCCTAAGAACTTAAAGTGCAGGACAGAAACGAAATTAACCTTCTCTATAAAGACTAGATGACAGGCTAACAGAGCTTCATCTCTGAGGCTTTTGCAACTGACTGAGAAATCACCCAAGAATGCAACAGAGTAACCCAGCATGGTAGTCTGATGGCAGGACAAAGACTGCTGTTGAAGAAAAGGATCTTGACTAAGCATGCATCATTGTTACTTCCCCGGGTTCCATCGCCCACTGCTGCAGGGCAGCGCAGCCCCGTCAGGCAGTCATGGGACACTTGTCATATCGGTCTCAATGTTAACAAAGAAGATAAGCATTACACATCCAAAATCTGGTATAAGAAAGTAGTCACAGAGGAAAAGCCACTCAGAATGACAATATTATTTTTTCAATGCATACAACATTTTAATAATGAATTCATAAGTGGAAAAAAGTAAAACAAAGACAGCTATTAAAAATATAAGTTATGATCATCTAAACTCTATAAAGTAATGAGAGCAATGTGTGTCGATACTGCCACCACTTTAGGACCAAACTTCATATAAATAATGCATTATTAAAATCACAGGCCCGTAATATTAACGACTCAGTGGATCTTGAACTCGAGGGCAATTTTTTTAGTCCTGGACTGAGGAAACCACTCATTTCAGAGTAGATTCCACTGTTCTCCTGAGTATAATTTGGCAAAATGAAGTTGCACATCCATAGTGAATAGACTTAACACTAGTGGACTGTCACACTTAGAAACCGTTAAGATGATAAATGTTATGGTCTGTGCTTCTTTTTTAAACATAATTTAAAATACAAACTTCAACTTAAAAAAAAGAGACAATGTGAGAAGGACAGAAAAAAAAGGGAGGGGTGAGCAGAAAGAGTGATTGCAGGTGAAACAGAGAGGCCAAAGGCAAGAGCGCACAGAGGCAGGGAGGGGTGCGGATGGGGGGGGTGGCGCGAGAGATCAGGGAAAGCACAATCGGGGGCACGGAGAGTGAGCACAAGAGGGGGAGACAGCCAGCAGAGGAACAGAGGAAGGGGAGCCACAGAAGAAAGAGGGGAAGAACAGAGAGAGGGCAAGGAGAGGAGAGAATAAAAGAGATGGGGAGTGGAGAGGAACAGAACACCGGGAGCAGGAGAGAAGCACGAAGCGGCCGGAACAGAGGGGGGGGAAGCAGAGAGGTAAAGCACTTGCAGGAAAGGAAAACTCCAAGGCACAGGGGAAGAAGGACGATATCAAGGGAAACTGAAAAGACAGAAACAGAAAGGAGAGACGGGCAGGAGCAAGAACAGGAGGAGAGAATGAGCACATTCAGCAGCGTTATCACGGGAATGGAAAACAGAGAGGGTGGGACAGGTGGTCGGCATGGAGACCCCAAAACAAAGGTGGGCTGAGGGAGAAACAGAAAATTGAAAAGAACATAAAGAGAGAAACTAAGTATCTTAAAGGGCTGCTAATTCGGTGATTACATTCTAATAAATGTGTATATGGTAAGAAGTCCCCTTTAAGCAGCATTACCCTAATGCTAAACATTGTTATTGTATCTTTACTATCACTTACTTCAAACTATTTTGTAACTTCTCTTGTGAAGTATTATTTGGCTTATGGGTTATTTAATGTGGCTGTTTAATTTCTGAGCAGGTAGGAACTTTCTCCTTATATATTTTATGATTTATATTCTAATTCTACTGCATTCTGAAACATACAAATTAAATTTCTGGAGGAAAAAATGAAGAACTTTCAGACTCTTTTACTCATATTAATTGACACCATTAATCACAAACTTTTTTTTCAAGGAGAAAAGCTGCTTTTCACTTCCATAAATCTTTGAGGTCATTGGGGTTGGACAGACGCCAACCCCACAGGACTCCTTCAATCAGTGGTGAAAGACAGTGGTTTTCACACTTTGTACACCCATCCCAAGAAAGAAATACCTTTTAGACTGCAACCTCACACTTCCTCTGCGACATTTTACAAAACACAAATGTGTCACTGGCATTTTCTATTCTATTGTACTTTTTAAATGCTCTTTTGACCTACACTAAGTGGCTTCCACAGCCCACTAGTGGACGCTTAGCCACACTTTGGAAATCTGGATGTGGACAGCACGTGCTGGGCACAGGAGGGAGGGCTCAGCTCCTGAGCAGCAAGCCCAGGGGGATGCGAAGGGCTTGTTGCTCCCAGCTTTTCTCCCCGTGCCGCTGGGGATGCTGAGAACCCAGGCAGAAGTGGGCACTGCAGTGCCTGTCTTGGCCAGCTCTCAGAAACACCTGTGAAATAATTCAAGATACACAGAATCTTTTCTATTACTTAGGAACCCGGATTAAAATTATATCTACATCGGTGTACATTCCCAGCAATTTATATTTTTCTGTTTACTGTGACTTGGTAAATACTTAACGAAAATATACTTGGAAATGTGCATCTTCCCCTGTCAAATTACTGAATCTCCTTGATTTTTTGTACTAATGGGAACTCAACTGCCACTTATACTTGGCTTTACAAAGCTATGGCGTGACTCTGCACCAGGGCCTCACGCCCTCATCCCCTCCTCACACCACTTGTCAGCAGCCGGACATTGCAAACTGCTGGGGGAGGGGACCACGGGAGACTCAATAATACATGATCTCCTCTGAAAAGGGACTGTGAGACCATAGGAAGGGACTTCACCTTCTTAAGCTGAACAAAGGAAATTAATAGCTCTCAATTAGTTAAATTTCAAATGACAAGCAGCGGTTTTCCACAGTCTGTGATTTGTTTTCTGGAAAATGCCATTTTAACATTTCCTCAAGTATGCCTTCTTCAAATGCCCCCTTCCCCCCTCTCACTTTACCTGTCAGTGACCCTCCGATATTAATATTTTCATCAGCACACCAGTAACAAAGGTGCTTTATATATAACTAATTGAGTTCCCACAGCCATCGTGAACTATTTTCACCCTGTTTTACAGATGGAGAGACTGAGCACAGAGAGGTTAAGTTGCTTGCCCATGGATACTGGGTCTGACCCGGGCAGTGCTGGCGCTGGTGCCCCCGCTCTCAGCTTCTGCACTTCACGGTCTCTCTTGCACCCTTTCTGCATGCCCGCATCACAAGGCGCCTCACTCGGGACACCCTGAAATCACCTGAATACAAGCCGGCCGCCTCTGTCAGGCAGACAGTTTGCTGAGGCTGAGCAGCGCATGCTACTTGACTCATCCTGGCATCTAACACAGCGCCAGGGGCCTGGTGAGCGTGCCGGTTTTACTTTGTCACTCTAAACGTTTGACAAATGAGGGAACCTAGAGTATATCTCTCCTCCCCATGACCCCAAAAGATGCAAAACTGGTCTCAGAAATTCAAAACTCTGTACCCAACTATGCCAAAGCATCAGATTCCTATACCCTGTCTCAGTTTCAAGCTTTGAGGAAAAAATGCTACCAACTAACTGCAAGAAAGCAGTGTAGAGAAAGGTAAGATTTCAGACTCAAGCTAAAATTTAAAAGGTGGTGAAATTATAGTGTGCCACTTTCTTTTTTGTATTATTTTTCTCCTACCAAGTCCATCCTCTAAGGCAGTGGTTCTGAGCCAGGGGGTGTCTTACGTCCCACCCCAGGGGACACTCGGCAATGTCTAGAGAAATTTTTGATTGTCATCACTTCAGGGGCAGGGGGGAGTTCCACTGGCAGCTAGTGACCGAATGTCACTGATGCTCTCAACATCCTACAACACACAAGACAGCTCCCCCAAGCCCCACCCAACACAGAATTATCTGGTCCAAGTGTTGATAATGCCAACATTACAAGCCTTGCTCTAGGATGATTTGCTACATTGTATGGCAGAGCACAATTTACCTACACTCCTTCAGAAGAGTTGAATGAAGCTGCTGGCAGAGAAAGGAGAGGAAAGTGGCAGCCTCACAATGAGAAATCTGTGGGCTGACTCCTTTTCCTTGCATCAGTGGGTTAGATAGTGAACACTGACTACAAATTCTAGCCTTTTCCCATCCCATCCCACGTCGCTGAATAATCCAATCAGGCACTGACCCAGCTGCGCCCAGAGAGGGTTGTATGGGTGCGTTCTGGCCAGCATGCTCACTGACTGAGAGGTGCGTTTCTCTGAGAAGGCTTTAACGGGAGGGTGATCGATGGGCATGACAGTCGGCACCCAGGCCAGGTGGTAGGTCAGCACTGCGGTCAGCAAGGCAGCAAAAAACCTTTGAGAAAGGGAAGAAAATACAGCCAGATGAGTCAATGCAGGGAGAGGTATGTCCCATATAGCACACACACTGGCCACGGACCAGGCACACCACGCTCCAGAGAGCTGAAGCTTACTGGTTTTTGTTGATCTGTTCTATCAGAAATGTAAACTCCTTGAGAAAGCGCTGGCAGAGCTGCGTTTTCTCCAAAGTGCTGGACATCATGGTAAGCCACACAGGTTCCGCTATCCTTGGGACAGAATATAAGTTCCAGATAGTCTCTCTGTGAAAAGACAAGGGATACACGAAACGGTCACAAGTATTATTTCGGGTAATGTTTATATAAAGGAACAAAGGAGATAACAGTAACCTGACTCTATGCTGGACTCAACGGACTCATGCAGAACACAGAACAGGAGTCTGCAAGCTGCGGCCCACAGGCCGAATCCGACCGTCACCGTTCCTGTCAACAAGGTTTCTCTGGAACACAGTTATGTCCATTCACTCACATTCTGCCGCTTTTGCACAAGGACAAAGTTGAACAGCTGTCACAGAGATCCTTTACAGAAAAAGTGCACCAACCCTTGATATAAAATAGTCATTTTAAAACAACTTATTTTCACAATGCCTTCAATCAGAACTTATGCCTATTTTTATAGTGAAGAAATAAAGTATATTTTATATTAAAAGTGTGATGAGGGCAACACGACTCTTCTGATTTCTGGTTAGTGCTTTAATTCCCCCAAACAAAGCTCCCTACTCAGTTCAGATGGAAAAAAACACGTAAATGGCCCTTCGCTATCCTATATGCTACGTGTTCATATGGACTAACAGAATCAAATTTGTAGAACTGTAAGCTGTTAGAGAAACTACCCAGTCCTGTTCTATCTCTTCACAGATGAAGAAACGAGCACTAGAGAAATGTCACTGGCGTGAGATATGCAAATGCCGAACGACAAGGTCAGGGTGAGAATGCAGGTCACCCAACTCTTCCGAGAGCCCCAGTCCGAGCTCCACGACCCCCGTGCTTCCCTAAGAGCACAGTGACCTCGCTCAGCCCCCGCACTGGCACCTCCTCCACTCTTCCAAAATCAAAATGGATGAGACATTTGCTGACTTGATTTTCTAGCTGTGTGCATAAAAGAATTGAACACAACAGAATTCCACTTTGGCAAAAAAACAGATCATTTGCCAACTTAAGGAACAATGAAAAATTATGGTCACATGGAACTGGGATTCATTTACCAAAACTAAGGTCTCCAAATGCTAGTGCTTTATTTTGTCCCCATTTCTGGGGGGACATGCAGTTGAATGTGAATAAGTCTCTATGTACACTGTAGGGAGGCTTTCTGGTTCTATACTTCCAGATTCTTGACATCTGAAAAATTGATAGTCTCATTAAACTAGCAACCAGACTCTCAAGTACAAGTCAGCTTCCATTCTGATCACAGCAGAGCCACAGGAAGTTCAGTGCTATCCTCACAAACTATAGAAGGTTTAATCATTAGACTGTCAGCAAACAGCACAACTTCACACTACCTATTTCTGACATATATGACTTAGGTATTAACTATCACCTGGTAATGACTAAGATATTACTTGTGTACTTTATAAATAACCCAGGATTCAAAAAAGGCTGGGGATTTTGCTCCAAGTGGTATTATAGAGTTCACCAGCATATAACTTAAGCATCACAAAAATGTTCTAACAGTAAGAACTGTACAACTATTTATCCCTTAGCTCCAGAGCAACAGTTTGACTCATTAGCACCCAACTGCTGTGGAGTAGGATTCCCTTCCCCTTCGAGAAGGTGGCTCTAAGAAATGGTGTGACAATCCCAGCTCAGCGCGGCGGGAGAGAATTCCACCTGCTACCCAAAGCAGGTTACCTCTCCGCCCAGACACTGGGGGTAAGGACTCTAGAAAACCGGTGTCCAGAGTACAAACATCATTAATTAGATGTTAACAATGAAGGCACGCTAGAGTGGAGATGTAATTTAGTGTCCAGAGCAGGACATTTTAGGGAGGATACCAGGTATAAACCAGACTGTCCTGGCAAGTGGGAATGTCTACCTCCCTGACATACAGACCCGCTTCATCTGTGCTTCGGATGAGCACCCCTGAGCTCAAGTTTCCACATCTGTACAATGGGCAACAGTGCCTACCGTTAGGGCTTTTGTGAGGATGACATGAAATGTGAACAGGTTGATAACAGACACTAGAATGTAAGTTTTCTCCATTCGCTGTGTTAAAAAGAAAAAACAATCACATCAAGGACTGTCTGTTAGGCAGTAGGGAGGAGTACTTCTTGCTGTGTGACTTAGCTTTTTTACTTCTTTGATCTCAGTTTCCATCTTAAAGGAAGGAGCTGCAAAAGTCAGCCCCCAGGGATTTCCAAGTCACAGGCTCTGTCGCCCTAGATCCATGGGTGCCACTGCTACTGCCTCTCATTAAGTTTGCTGGATTGACAAACTGCGCATTTACCTGAATTCTCCCAGAGCTTCCATCAAACGGCTTACGTAAAACTGGACACGGAGACTTGATTCTGCTATCTTCCGACAGAAGATCATGGCCTTCATTGAAAAGAAACAAACCAAATCACTCTCTGTGAAGAAACTGCTGTATTAACTAGCTACTGGGCTTTTATAATCAAAACACTCAAGGTAGTGACACCTGAGTCATCAGGAAGCAGTAAATTCCTCTCCCAAAGCCATGCAGTATCTGACATATAATATTGAGGTGCCAAAGGACCTCTCGATGCTGCATATGACTTACATTCTGCAGGTGGAAGTGATCTGATACCTCAACAAAGAGCCTCAACCATCTTCCAAGACCCATAATCACTTCGCTATGTGAGTAAGATTACATTCATATTACCTTTTCAATTGCACCCTTCAGCCTGTTCATGTGAGACTCGAACAGGGGGAAATGAGAAAAAAAGAAGTCCTGGAAATCCCTCTGGGCCTCTTCTTTCTCACACAGGGAAAAGATGATGCTGATGGCAATTTTCTTCCTCCGAACTATGGCAGGGTTAGAGCTACAGGTTTCTTCAGCCAAGCTGAATGTCTCATCAGTTGACCTGGAGGGAAATCAGTTTGAAGAGCTGCATCAATGAATCCCACCGAAGATGAACTCTGAGGCCAAGGACACTCAGATGGCCAACCCAGAACACTCAGAGTCTTCACTGGGAGTTGACCTACCTCTACTAATTCAGTCTCTCCTGTAATTCTCTGTCATGAACAATGAAGATATCAGCTTACAACCCGATACTATCCTAACATGAAAGGAAACTTAAAAACTAAGAGTAATTTCCAATGTCCCCTTGTTAGACTCTTGGTCCTTTTCCCTTGGACTACTTTGCATCAGGTCAGTGGTGTTTCTGAAAAGGTGTGAAGTATCTGTTCACTTGAAACAGGGGCCCTTTGTCCTCTGGTTGACAGATGCCAGTAGATAAAAATGTGCAAAGAGGAAGGATCCCATGTGGTATTCCATTTAACCAAGGCTCATAATTTGACTCTTTACAGGCAGTTGAGGCTCACTTTCCCAAGGCTATTCAAATTAGATGAAGTTGCTCCTGTAAATGCTCAGATTAAGCCATGAGGCTGATTTAGTTCTCTGAGACATCCCCTAAACCCAAAGGTCCACCTCTCTCCTGGTATAGTCAAGTTCTCAAAAAACTTAAGACTCTTTTGAGGGACTCTGCCTCTGTGACAAGAGAATCATGAAGCTAATAAACCCTGAAGAGAGATTCGATTTGTCTTTTTTTCCATTACCATTTATCCTCTTTATCAGTAAACCTCACACACATGGGCCAACCGTGTCTTTTATTTAACTATTCTGAAAAACCAGCATAACTGCCACATAGCCATGAACAGCAAAAGTGAAAATAAACGAAGTTGTTTTTTTCTAAAAAGAAATCAAAGCTGAGGACATAACATTGCAAATGAAAGCACCTAGCCGGGCACATGGTATCAACAGTTATGCAGTAAGTTTTCTCTTACTCACTGACTCCACCATTTACACTCACCTGTCTGCCCAGTACGGGAGGGTACCACTCCCTCCATTTCCTTGACAACATAACAATCACTTGCGCTTCGCAGAATTTGAGGCAGTTAGCCTCCTACTCCTGGCCTTAAATTCCTTATTTAGTGCTCTACTCATGGTCAATAATGTGCCTATGATTTCAAGTATACCCACATTTTTAAAAACATACATTACATCAAAGTTTTATGGTATGGACAGCTATTTTATGTTTAAGGGACAGGAGATAGGCATCCTGTTCTAACCTCAGAGAAACGCGTCATTGTTTCTCCTGATTTTAAGCAAGAACCTGGAGAGGTCGTGTGGTCGATACATCAGTAAAGACCCTCACTAAGGGCAGTGCCCCTGGAAGGAGGCATCCCCAGGTGTTGTCGTAAATGTGATGCATCACAATAAACCATCACCTGTTTTTTCCTAGAAATTTCTAGATCCTAATCATCTGCTCATCAGGAAAAAATTCTTGAGGCTCTTAGAATTTTACTTCATTGCATACAGTGCTCCCTCTTCTTTTACACAGCACCTGTGCTGCAATCTGTTTTCCCGCACCAATTTATTTCTACTCTGTACAGGAAATTCGGAGCTTATTAGATGCCAACATGTCCTTGCAGCCCTTTTTTGAATACTTCCTATTTCCCTTCTTTGTCAAAAGCAAAATGCCATATCAGCCCATTTATCTTTGGCCAATGTGGTCTTTAATCATCAAATTGCAATAAACACTGCAGATTTATGCATCATCTTCATCTCTACCCTGCAAACAATGACCACCTCCACTCTAATGTAGCAGAGAGTGCCCCCTACTGAATTTCTGAAAAACTCCCACAGCTATCACAGTGTAGGTAGCTCTTACTTGCTTTTATTGTATCTCTCTACCGAATTCTAAAGCAACTGAGCTTCATTCTGTAGTCTTGGATCAACCATTTAAACTGGAATAAATCAGGACATGTGGTACTGTAATTATATTTTAAAATTATTCACAATAATAGGATGATTCTGAATATTTTTAAAAATTCAGGTATCGCCCTGACCAGTGTGACTCAAGTGGTTGGAGCATGGTCCCACAAACTGAATGTGCTCGATTCACAGTGAGGGCACATGCCAGGGTTTTGGGTTGGTCCAGGATGGGGCTTGAACAGGAGGAAACCCATTGTTGTTTCTCTCTCACATTGATGTTTCTCTCCCTCTTCCTCCCTTCCTTCCCCTTTCTCTGAAATCAGTAAACATATCCTTGAACGAGGATAAATAATACATATGTACACACATAAATACATAAATAATTCAGGTGTGCATCCAAATACTTCATCTTATCTTTGCCCTTTGTCACCTCCAGGGAAGGCATCACAGACCATTTTTGCAAATGCAGAACCTGAGGCATTCATTCATCAACTGGCTTTAGGAACAGAAAACATGTTAGTAACAATGCTGGATTAGAACCCAGGGTTTATCTTCTAGGTTGGGCTCATTCCTTGGACACTGGAAATGACCAGGGGCCCCATCCCACACCTGATCCATCTGCTGCTGCCTGTGCCATGGGAGGCACCGTGCCAGCGGGAGCACTGCGGGGAGAGCTGGGGTTAGTCGCATCAAGTGGCGGGCCTTTGGGTCAGGGAAAGACCACCACTACCCACTTAACCTTTCTCCTTATAAAAAAATCATGAGGAATCTTGTTGACATAAGCATTTACAAACATTATGAATACCTCAAGGTCACAAAAAGAAGCAAAACTCTGATCATTTAAGTGCATCTCAAAGATCTATACTAGATATCAGGACTGCCTGGTCTAATTGTTTATGTCAACTTTGAATTTATGCTGAATCTATGGACACCTTAGAATATATAAAAGCTCCATTTCTGTGGGTCAAAGAACATTCCATCAGCAACTTTTTATGGTTGGTTCCATATAAAGTCAAATCATTAATCATTCAAGTCAAAAGCTTTTCGGGGACATTACACCTTGCTCCTTTAGGGTATCAACTGTCTCACTCAAGGATGCGAGCTCTGCAGTTCCGTGCACCCCTCCAACCGCCAACAGGCAGTACCAACTGCTAACTGCTCAGGCCTGACTCCCCACCCAGGAACCGAAGTTCACTACCTGGCACAGCAGGGGGCCTGAGGCACGGTCAGTGTGGAACTATGAGCTAAGACTGTGCATATCCTCCCTGTCTACCTTTAACTCTCTTGGCAAGAATGTGTTTTGACTACTGTGAATTTTCTCTCAAAGCCAGAGGCAATCACATCTCTGGTACCCACTGTTCTTCTGTCTGGCACAAGACATTAATTTTCCCACCCACACACTTGCCAAAAGGGAGCCATCGACTGCAGTAACCTTTCAGTGGAAGGACCTTCACAGGCACAGAGATCAACTCGAATGTCCGCTGCACTTACATGTTCAGTGTTAAGTAGAACTGACTCCATGCCCGCTCCACAGGCAGGCATCCACTCACCAGCGAGCCCTGCCTGCCCTGGGAAGACCCCGGGTCTGGTTTAATGTTCTGTGGTTGCTACCTTGAATTCTTAATAATTTTATTATTGAACTTGTGAGTGAAGTCTGATGGACAATGAAGCATGCGTGTGAGCAGTAAAGATACCAGACTACAGAGCAGGTGGCGGTCAGGCCCCAGGGCATGCAACCCAGACAATGAGTAACTGGCCCAGTGGTCAGGCACACGCCCACGTGTCTGGGAGATCCAGGGTGCCACAAGGCCCCAACTTGGCAAGCTGAGACCTGAGCCCAGACAGGCGACTGTGACAGCAGCAGCAGCAGAAGGGGTCACGACTGTGAGCGACGGGAAAGACTTGGGCAGGGCTGCGACCCATGGTGGGAGGCCAGCTTGTCATCCATCATCAGGGCCCGACCCTAGGAACTCTGCACAAACATTTAACTCTGACTTGAGCCCCAGGACAGTAAATAATCACAGTGCAAGAGTCTAGAGTGCACACTGCAAAAAAAGCATATTGGGAAGTTACTGGAATTCTTCAGCGTTTATAATCTCTGGTTTTGAAAACTTTATCAACATTATAAATCAAGTATCTACAGGCACAGAAATAGAATGTAAATGTAAAGATTGGTGCATTGGACAGAAACCCCCCTACTATTTTCATATGAAGCTTCAGATGAAGAAATTATTAACAAGGAAGCTCGGTATAAAACTAATTTTTCCATACAGTTGAAGATGCAGTGATAGAATGCATAAGGCATTTTAAATTATATACAGACACTTTTGGTTTAAGATTTCCGTAAGTTACAAGAAATGTCAGAGGAAAGATTAAAATAACCTTGTATAAATTTACATTTAAAATTAAATTCAGACTTACACAAAATGGACTTGAGTGAAGAATTAAATCTTTTTAGAAAAGCTATTCCACAAGAGTCGACCAATCTAGATGTACAAAAACTTACATTCTGAAAGTCGATCAGAAATGTGTCTCAATGTTGTCACAGCCTCCAAAGCTCCAGTAAGTTACATCAGCAGAAAGATCTTTCTCCAAGCAAAAAAATGACGAAAAATATTTTCCATCTTGCACATCAACTGATGTATAAATTATATCAATTAATGTATAAATTTGGATAATGTACACAAACAAACTTGCAGAAAAGTGAGCCAGAGAAATCTTATAATAAATGAAGGTACTGCATTATTACTATTTCTCATATTACATAAAATTATGACATCAAAGTATTACTTTTTGCAATTTATAAATCTGTTACTAGTTTTTTTTTCTTTTATTTATTCCAGAGAAAGGGGAAAGGAGGGAGGGAGAAAGGAAGGGAAACATCGATGTGAGAAACACTGATCAGCTGCACCCTGACTGGGGATCGGACTCGCAACCCAGGCGCGTGCCTTGCACCCATGGCCCTTCGGTCCACAGGGCAATGCCCAAACAACTGAGCAATTTATGCTGTTATTCACGTGTCACTATTATTCCTATTACATTTAGTAAGTAACACATTTGTAAGGGGAAAATTTTACATTTTAGTACTCTTTAACAGCACTTTTTCTTGCTTTTTGAGTAAGGAACACAGCACTTTCATTTTTGAGCCCAAGATATCTATTTTAGGTGTGAGTTCACTAAAGATACATTAATTCCCAAAGCCAGGTCTCAATTCAAATTAGAGGTTTTGAAGAATTTGGGAGGACTGGGTTGGAGATTGCTACTCAACTTTGGATTCAAATGTGAAAGGATGGAAAAGCATTTTTAGTCAAGGGAAGCTGTCCGAAGTTGAAGGTTCTAAGCCCCATCTATTCCTTCCAATCGCAGAAGTCGCCGTAATGACCGCGAGGACAGCGGGACACCTTTTCCTGGCAGCTGCAGCAGCAGCAGCAAAGACAACGATGGCAGTAAGAAGAGTAAGTAAGCCACATGGGCCAACGTTTCATTCACTGCGCCTCATGCCAGCCTGACCTGATTCGCTGTATCCCGTTCAACTGTCCCGACAACGCCGTGGGCTGGCACTAGGACGGCTACGCTGCAGGTGAGGAAACAGCACCTACCAACGCACTCTCTCGTTCACCCAGTGCACAGCAGAGCTGGGACGTGTCCCCACATCGAATTCCAAGCTCTTAACCCACGAAGCCCATCAACCAAAAAGCAGTTCTTCAGTAAGTGAGTAATGCAGCCATGATTTTTCAGTTTTGGTCTAGCTCCCTGCAGTCTTGAGAGCAACAGGAGAAGAGACGAGCAGCCTGCCCTGTGCCACACACACACCTCGAGTCCTGGTTTCTCAGCTTGTCACTTCAGTACCATCTTTCATGACAGACCCCCAGTTTCCACCCCACCCCCCACAACCACCAGCAAGTGTTCTCTCCCTTCTCCAAGTCCCAAGGCACTCGATGCCTCTCTACAGCACTTACCGTGTAAGGTCTTTATACCACTGTTTATGGTGTGTATCTTCACACTATCTAAATGCGGACGAGCATCTGAATCATCCCTGCACCTTCACAGATTCCCTACACATGGTGATCACTAGTCACTTTACCAAACCCAACAACTTCCATGTGGATTTTCATAGGTACAACCTATCTGAATTCCCTTTTGAGTTCTGGCAGGCTACTGACGTAACAGCATCATAAGAACATGTACATTTTGCACACAACTAAACTTTGGACCTAGAAGTACACCAAGTGGGCACTGGAATTGTTAGGGGAGTCACTTTGTAAATTGTACAAATTCTAACCACTGTGCTGTGCACATAAAACTAATGTAAAATAATCCTGAATGTCAACTATAATTCAAAACCTTTAAAAATAAAAATCAACTGAAAGCAGAAGGCAGAAAATATCTTGATGCCACCCCTATTCACAACCCAATTCATGACTGTTTAAGAATTTGAGTTTTACGAAGAAAGCATGTCACAATCCTTGAGTTCATATATTTTCAAAGGTCACAATGGTGTCACCGTAAGGAAGAGATTCCCTCCACCCTCCTAACATACAAGGGCAGCATCTGGAAGGGAGCCGGTTAAAACATAGAGCACACTCATTCTAAATTAACAGCAAATGTAGCTCATACACAACACAGCCACCCAGGTATTTTCCAGAGTCTTCCAAACCAGGAGATATTCTGTGGTTGTTCTTATTTATTCTTTCCAGGAAACTTCTAACTTGCGACCTTTCATGCTAACCTGAAGCTCATCAGAAAAGTTTCAGCTCCCTTGTCCCCTCGACACCAGGCGAGTACAGTGTCCTGCGGTCCCATCAAGCTGCCTGCACGGGTACCTTTCTCAGCAAGAGGAGCCCTGCAGCTCACCTCCTGGGAATGATGCCGTTTTCCAAACTTGTAGTCTGACTCCGAAGCCAGCGGCGTTGGTAACTGCTGGAAGAGGACGCAGAGGAGCTTGGCGATGGGAAAGGTGTAATCAAAAGGCTGCTTAGGGAGGCTGTGGAGAGGAAAAGGTAAACATCGAAAGTTGAGGTAATGAGTCCTGTGTAGCTACATAAAAAAAAATACCATGTGCCAAGTAACCTAAATTTTCACATTCTACCAGCAGGGGGAGACATAACTTCTCTTACTGAGACTCAGGTACAGCAAAGAAAACATCCTTTAAGAAGGAAAACAAATGAAAAGAAACAGGGATTACAGACCTAACAAGTGCATCAATTACCAGGCCACATATTACAAATGCAAAGTGATTATTACTCATTCAATCAGAGGGTAGAGAACGGATTTCTCATTAAATAGTCCATATAACATAATCATTTATATTGCCACCCTGGTAACCAACCCCATGCACAATGTTTACTTACACACACTGCCTCCTCTTGACTTCACTCACTATTTTGAGATGAAATCTAGGTAAATGAGTGGTTGCTCCACATAATATCCTTTTTCCTGCTCCCTATCTCCAAATGCACAATATTTATCCATCCTTCCCCCCATCCCCAGCCTCTAGTCTTAAATGTTTTCTGCTTGGATTACCTATTTGCCTCCGAGCCTCTCTCTGCTTCCTCCCACTACATAACATCAGGTGCCTGCTGCAGGACTTGCAGTCCAGGTGAGCTGCCCTGAGGCCCAGACTCCTCTCCTAGGCAGGAGGGGCCTGGTCCCTCTCAGGGAGGCAAAGGGTTTCTTTCAAATCACAGCTGCTTGACGGATGTCTAATGATTTGGAAGACTGGAAGGAAGAGACAGGCTTTCTCCTTGTACTTCCCTAGGGCTAAGGAATTAGACACCAAAGTGTCAGTCTAGTGGGAAAGGAAATGGGGTGTTAGAGATGGCTGGTCAACATTTTCAGAAGCAAATTACAGGACATTTGCTCTGCTGAGCAAATCAGCTTCTTTTGGCAGATGGAGGACACAGCTAAAGGGTACTACTTGTATTATAACCATGTTTTCTCCATCACGGAAGCACGATGGAGATGCCCCTGAGGTCCAATTTATTCTGGAAATTGAGTTGCTATATAATTCAGTGTACTAAACTGGGTAAGAGCTCCGGCTCCCGGTTCAAACCCCAGCTCTGCTGCGCACCAGCTGTGACACTTGGGTAGCAACTTAACCTGTCAGCTTTCTCGTCTGTACAGTGGGGACAATGAAGTACCACATCCCAGTTATGAACTGTTTAGTGGGTCAAAATGAACATTGAAAAAAAGAAGAAAACAGTATAACACAGTGTCAATGTTAACTGATAAAACTTGTTTGTCATCTACAAAGATGTTTGTCACTGGAGTTATGGATCATGATGTGAAACGCATTAGCATGTGTTGCAGACAAAAGAAAAGCTTGAAGAACACTGATTTATCTCCTAAGGTTCCTGTGAGGATTAAAGTAATCATATAAAATGTTTACCCCAGAGCCCCACACAATGAATACTAGCTATTCACACTCTCTCTGATAGTTCTTGGAAAAGTTGGACTAATTAAGACATTTCAGAGTACTAAATGGTTAATGCTAATTAGCTAATTACAAAAAGAAACTAGGACTTGTAATAGAGGCGTGAAAAGGCAAAAAGTTACTATGCCTTCTCTCATCATTAAAAAATGCTGAATAAAAATTTTAAGGCATACAAATGAAATATTAAGCTAAAGGGCTGGCTTGGCGCTATCCAGCATTTCCTCATCAAAAATATCTTAATATTACTTAATAGTATTTATGGAAAAGTACTGTGCTATATATATCATCAGTCAGATATTCTAGGAAATGATACAGTTACAACTCTCAAATGCAAAACCAGGCCTAACTCTGGCCCACAACCTACTGTCACTTTTCATGAGAAAAGGTGGATGCAGCTACCAGTTCAATCAACGCACATGCACGTGATGCTGGCGGGGCTCGCGGCCTGACAGGCAGTGCCGGGTGCTGGAGCCCTGCTGTCCTCCCCGTTCACCTGAGGAGCCTGTTAACACAGCTGCCCGGCTCTGCCCAGCTGGCGTGCACCACCTGTGCCCGGGGCTGGCGCCCAGTGGGGCCTGGGGCCTTTCTGCACGGGAGTTAGGTCCAGCTAGGTTCCCAATCAGCTCAGTGAACTGGTAAAGAAAACCTCCAATTATGTGAGACTTTTAAATTATTCATAGGCTCAGTTTCAGCTTTAAAAGTGGTATGTCTAGCACTCCTTAATATTTTTAGTATCGCTTTTCTTTTCAGAATTTTTTATGATTAAAAAAATGTTGATACATATATATATTGGAGAGACTCTTGCAGTTTTGTGCACTAATCAGAAAATGAAAATTAGCCAAAATCCCATCACCAGATTACTGCTAACATTTTGTACCCGGTTAACTCCCACTTTAAAACTGTGTTCCTCTCCACCCTCCTGCGCGAGGACTCTGCAACTGGCACCACTTATTGCCGAACAACCGACTGTTTGGGTGGGGGACGCTGACAATGGGGGAGGCTGTGCATGAGGCCAAAGGGGGTCTAAATGGGAAATCTCTGTGCCTCCCACTCAGTTTTGCTGTGAACCTAAAACTACTTTAAAGTATAAAATCTATTTTTAAAATCTATTTTGAAATCATGGTGGCAAGTCTAGAAAGGAAAACGCTGAAGTAAAAGAGTCCACAAATTTGTAGACTTGAAATTGAAGAAATAAATATCCATTCCAGGAGAGTACCAAAGGTCTGCCTAGAAATAAGAGTAGTCTAAAGAAATGAAGAAATTGAGCTCTGCCCAAGCTACAGTACAGACTGCTCACACATTTTTAAAACAAGGCAAAAGCCAAGGTAAAGAGTTGACAGTAAAGATACAAGACATGTTTAGATTTGGACAGCTTATCACTTACACAGACCGTGAGAAGCAGCAGCAGTGAAAGGTGCCAGTGCCCACTGATCCTCGTCCCCCACACGGAAAAGCACACCACTGACACCAAAGGGGCCAGGTGCCGGCAGCACGTGGGAGCCCCTGCTGCTGGGAGGAGCCATCCTGGACCCCAGCCAGGCAGCTTTACATTCTGCTGCTCTAGCATGATGGGGGCTGGGCAGAAAGCTCAGAATCTCATTAGAAGCCTGGGGGTGATGAGAAACTGTCTCCTGGAAATGGCCCAGGAGAGATGGAGAAGTCAGTGGCAAATGACCTCCTAGCAGCTCCTTAGAGGTTCCCCATTTTCTCGTCTCCTCTGAGGAGCACAGGTTGCACTGCCAAGACTCAGATAAGTGAGTGGCAGGTCAAGCCTTTGCCCATATGGACGTGTGTAAGGTCACCAGGGCGCCATGGACTTTTCCCTACACAGATGGCAATCAGGAACAGCGCACTCCTTGACTCCTGCCACTCTGCAAAGCACTGTACCAGTTAAGTCAGTAAGGGTTCAGGTACAAATGGGATGCCATTTTGTATTATTCAATGAGCCCCCATTTCTTGATGTTTGACTGCTGATAGCTCTTAAGCTTCACCACCATCTTCTTCCGTCTTTCCTGCCCCATATCTGGGCAAGCAGATGAGAAAGTCTGGGTGCTCCCTCCTTTGGAGCCAGTGGGAAGTTCACACCACGTGCAGGGCCCCTCCCCCTAACTACCATAAACCCCCCAGAACAGTCTCCTTTTTGTTTCTCGCAAGTCATTTTCTGACCAGCTTGGGAAACCCACCCACTCTGGCCAGAAAGCCTCATTCTGTGGGTAATGAACCCCCTAGTATCCTCCTGCTGTGCGTGTGCTGCCACCAGCCTTGATACCCAAACCACGTTCTGGGTGTGGTGTGCATCCTGTACCTGCACAGTGGCCCAAACACAGTGTGTATAACCACTGTGATAGCGTGCATTCTCACCAAGAAGGTTCACTTTAAAACACTTCAATAAAAATGTCTGAAAGTACATGTTAGAAGTTTTACTCACACTGATCTTCAGTTTGTTTTACCACTTTTAAGAACAGAGGAAATGAAGTTGCATAGAGAATGGGGAAATTATTTTTCTTATCAATGACGTGGACACATTTTGATGAGAAAGAGAATCTAAATGTGAATTAAGGTGACATATTAACAAGGCTCAGTGACTCTGGTCTCACTCCTGGTCCTCTGAACCTTACTCTACTCATGCACCCAAGATTTCAGAAGTTCAGCTTATGCCCCAATCCAGCTCTTTCACAGCCAGCTTCCTATTTCTAAATTATACCTGACTACTCACAGCTGGAGAAGGTACAGACACTTCTAATAAAAAATTATCTTAATATCTGTTTCCTCAGATGCCCTCCTGCTTTCCCCAAACTAGTTAATGCCGTCATCCTCTGCTTCCTTCCCCAAGTTAGAACTGGAGAGTTGCCCACAGCTCCTGGTTCCTCCTTCCCCCCATCACCCGTGTCCCATCCGTCATGAGCCCTGCCAACGTTACCTCCTGTATGGCTGGAATTCATCTTCTTCTCTCCGAAGACTTGAAAATGTTCTAATGGCAACCACTAAAAGAACCTCTTAAACTAATTTATATTTTTGACTTATACGTGCACAGAGGACACGTCCAAATATCCAAAAGAGGGTTCATTGAGAATGTATTTCCCTTCCACAACTGCTCCAGCTTGTGTCCCTTCCAGAGACATCTATGACTGTACTTATTTATCTCTATGTGCAGTAAGAGATATCCTGTATATGCCTTTTAATGAAACATAAATGATGCACCCTAAGAGAACTTTCCTATTTCAAGGCATGCTAAGCTGACCCAATCCTTTTCACTGCTGCATGGTATTCCTTTATTGGGAAGCATGTCTTCTAACCTGAACATTTAGGTTGCCTGCAATCTTTTGGCACGCAATGATATTTCTTCTTGTCTCCCAGTTCCACTTCTCATCTTCCACAATGACACTAGAACAATGGTTCTCAAACTTGTTATGAGTAAAAGTCTATGAACATTACATTCTAAAAATTCAGGGAGGAAGGCAAATACTTTTGAGTTAACTGCTAATATTACAATGTAAAAAACATTGTGAGCTTATTTTTTAGTGTATTCCTTTACTAAAGACATTATCTTTAAAAGAAGAGTCCTTATAACTGGTTATGGCGGTGAGTGAGCTGGACGTTCTTGTCACCGCTCCGTCCCCACTCCGTGTGTGTGCCACTCACTGTGCAAAGAGGCGCTGGAGTATTTATTATAAGGAGTAAAATGCATTAACAATAGATCAGAATTAAGACTTTCTTTCCTCTCTGATATTACAAAAAGCTACTAGATAACCCAGGGGGAAAAAAGTTGTATGTTTTTCTAAGACACTATTCCAAAATAGGCTGAAAAGGAAAAAAATGGACTACTTTTCAAAATTTTATGCTAAATCAGATAATCATTTTATACTAGTCTTACACACACACACACACACACACACACACACACACACACACACACACACACACAGTGGCAAGAAGCCCCATAAGTTTGGAAACATTATGCTGAAGTGGAAAAAATCTATTGCCCATCTCCCTCAGCCACTTCAGCCCTGCTGACTGAGAAAGGAGCACCGTTCATCTATTTTAGCAATAGCCACACTGGTCCAGCTTTCCCTGGAGAAGAGTTTGTGATGCATTACAAGGGTCTGAAATACACAGACAATCAGGCCACACCCCTCAGCTGCTCTGCTAACAGGATGAAATCCAAACTCCTTAGCGTGGCACCAGCACCTTCAAAATAGCCCTTCACTGCGGCCTGGCCTTCCGACACCCCCACCACCCCCAGCCCCGTGTTCCAGCACACTGACAGGGTATGCTCAAGAACCCACGCCCTTACACAGACTGTGTTCAGAAATGCTCTTTTCCTAAGCTCCCATGCAGTCCTTTTCTACCTACAAGCTGTCACTCAAATGCTGTTTCCCATGAGGCCGCGTCTGACTTCCCTGACAAAGGCACCTACTTGTCCTCTTTGTTCCCGTGGTGTTTTATGAAGTAGTACTTATCACACTGCACTGTATTTTGTTTTAAAGAAAATAAGTTTATTTGGAAAAACCACTGTATTTTAACTCTCAGTTTACATGTAACTCTTCCTGAAGGCAGATGCTATATTTTTACTCTTCTTCAAAAACCTCCCCAATACTGGTGGAGCCTAACAGCACGGGGGTCTAGAAAATTGTTATTCAACAAACAGACGGGGCTTGATGGTTGGCTAGTCAGAAACTGGTGCTACCCTTCCAACTCCCTCCCTTAATTTCAACTGTAGCAAATTGGTCTTACAGGGGAAACCACAAAAATAACTTAGTTCTCTAACAACAGAGTAAACTTGTTTAAGAATTTAACACCACATGTTTTTTTGTATTCTCAGAGGATATTATTACGCATGGAACAAGCTGCATAATAACTAAAGGTGAAGATGAATGTGAAGTAAGTTCTTCCATCCATTCCCTCCTTTGGAGGTTGCCTGCAGAAGGAGCTATCTACAGAAGGAACTGATAGGCCCAGACAAAGAACTTCTGGTTTCTTTCTGATGGAGAATTGCAACATCTCCTTTAAAATTCCTTTTTTATCCTAGACTGTTTCTCCCTATAAGCAATGATTTAAAAAACAAACAAAAATCTTTTCTAAAGTTATTTCTTTACTAGACTATTGAGAAAAAATTTTTAAATCCACAAATTATTCTTCAAAACTGACTTGTGTAATCAGAATTTCTGGTAGCATGCAAGAAGCCAGGTGTAAGATAAGCTGGTGTCAGCTGTGATTTCAGAGATTCCTCTGGGCTGGGACATATCGCTGCAAAAATTCCCCTACCTCGAAAGGTGCTGACCTAGGTAACTTTGGAGAAGAGTGGACGTGTGAGACTAAAGGTAAAAGGAATTGCACACGAGCACTGTAGTCTCGTTGTTAAAGTTGTTTCCTTCAGGGGTACAAGTCAGCAATTCTGACATTGCTATATATGTATATTGAAGTGATCCAATTAAATGGGTGGCAAATGGTGAGAGCCAGGTTTCCCACGGCCGGGGAGGGAGTTTACAAATCAGCCAGGGAAGGAAGTTAATGGGTTATGAACAATGGAGATATCAGTACAAACTCATTTTAAGTTAATATAGATATAGATGTTACAGATAGCAATTTTATACACATGTCTATACACAGTTAGCATAAACTTGTATTTTTTGCTTGTCTGCTGAGAGGGCCTATAAGAAATGACAATCGAGAAAGCATTAAGCACATCTAGCATCCGAATCTCAGACCCTAAAACCATTCTCCAATGAAAGGACAGGATTCCGATGAGAAATGGTTGATTCTAGCACTGGAGTAGAAAACACACAAGTCTGGAGCATCTGGTAGTGCCAGAAAGTAAGGAAGTGCTCAAAATACGCACTCACACACAATGACAGGGGTCACACACACACACTGATGGGGGTCACACACAATGATAGGGATTATACACTCACACAATGGTGGGGATCACACACATACATGCACTTATGGGGTCACACACAGACTTACAGGGGTCACAGACACATTGATCGGGTGTGTTAAAGTAACACAGGAGCAAACTGTGTTAGAGCTTCATGGCTTCCATGGCCAAATATGAAACAATCTGAGCAACTAAATAAAGTACAATTGGTTTATAACCCAAAGTATAAAATACATATCTATAAGTCCATATTGATATAAATGACTGACTGAATTAATGAATTAATGAATGGATAAGGGAACAGACAACTCTCCCATGCAGAAAAATTCCAAATAGTTTAAGTAGACTAAAATGACTCCACTATTTTTATTTAACCATAAATAAAATGCTTTGTACTTTACATTACGTGACACACACAAACCAGAGGGACTCAGTAACAAATTACATTCAATAACTTGGGAATAAAGTTGTACCAGGTATGGTACAGGACACTGGTACTACACAGAAGGCACACAAGGACCCCCCCAAGCTCTTTCGGAGGGCAAGAGCTGGAAACAGAAATGACTGAACAGTCAGGAGGAAAGGCGCCTGAGGACTGGGTGTAGCCGTAGCACATCCGAGCACGGCTGGCTGGCCCGAGAGGTGAAGGGGGCATGTCATCACTGGCGAAACCAGCAGGGTGTCCCTTCCTAGTCTTCAGTGGAAGGCAGAGGCTGCACGTCCAATGTCATACACCAGGCAAAGCCCTACACAGCTCCGAGTCCTCAAACCCTAGTCACCAGTTCCCTACCTTTCTTCCACAGCACAAACTCTACCTCGGATGGGAACCACAACCAACATCAAGAGCAGAATTGTCTCCTAAAGCAGAAACCAAGAGATCTTAAAAGCAGTATTAGAAAAGGTCAAGGCTTAATTAAAGTAAGGAGAGCAGAGGTACCTGAGATAAAATCACGAATGCATGACTTGAGGACAGGGGACAGCGTGACCAAGTCAGCTGGTGAGCCCTCCCTTAGTCCTGGGTAAATGTACTTCCACACACACTTTCCTTCCTCTGATTTCATAATCAATAGTCAGCAAGCAAATTCCCAGCCTTCCTCAAGGAAGCCTCCCTCTAAAAAGAAATGTCTCAGAATACATTAGTCTCATGTTAGTTTGGATATGAGAGAAAATTGGCCCATGTTGTACAATTACTACTAGATGCCGAGCATTAAAGTTCTAGATCTTCAGACATGTGAGGCTTCAGAATATGGAGGAAAAAACCAGAAGGTGAGGTCTGCCTTCTGCTTTCCCAATGACCTGACCATTATGGATAATTCACTCTATTTGCTAAACCAATAAACGGAAGTACGAATACCTGATCAAGCAATGCCACTGTGACCATTATGGATAGTTCACTCTATTTGCTAAACCAATAAACGGAAGTACAAATACCTGATCGAGCAATGCCACTGTCCCTGTCTTCATTCTGTCCTCTGCTGGGCATGTCAACCGGAGTGCTATGTGCTAAGAGAAAGGCAAAAGGAAATCATGTTATCAGGCTCTTCAAAGAAAAAGTGGTTTTAATATCAGTACAATAATTTTTACATTGCATAGTGATCACTGCTATTGACGATTGGCAGAAATTGATATAGAGATTAATTAGAAATCAAAATTACACACACACAAAGATGACAGTGAGAGTAAGAAGAAAACAAAATCAAGTAACGGCTCGCCATCACTCTTGCTGCACCATACAAACTTTTCTAAGTGATGCCCGTCTCTAAAGAACCGAATAATCAACTATGGATGTAGTCATTACAATGAAGAAACATTCTCAGGCAGATACTTTTAGCCATTTTCCTCATATTTGGTAACATTTAAGTAGCACTGTAGCTTTGAAAGGCTTTACAATCAGTTTCAGTAGTAACTATAGGCAACTCAGGGAAGAGAAATACTTGAAAACCATTTCATAAATTTAAAAAATGTTTTCTCTGTTTATAACCCATTCTCTTGGAAGATAGAAAACACTTATATTCATTTTCAAATATTTCTTCCTCCACTTCTTTTCCACATACACCCATACACAGTATTACTGCGAAGTTACTTAGGAAAACTCATGTCCTGGCATGAATTTTAGAAAACACTACAGAATTACAGACTTCTAGGAATGCCTCAGGTTGATTTAAACTGTATACTTACTGAGCTAGAGCATAGCTGACATGTTGCTACAGTAAACTTTCAACCCAGGGCCCTGCCTGATTAATATTCTTGCCAGCTATTTCTTGAAGCATGTTTATTTTCACAATTTTAAAGAGCGTAGATAAACATGTTATCCTCACTCTAAGTAGGTAGGAGGGTGTCAGTTTTATTACGGTGTCCGTTAACTGTGGTGTTTAGGCATATTTCAGGCTACAAAAAAGAACAGAATACCACTTGCCAGTAAACATAACCTTTAATGTTAGTAACAAAGGTCCCCACACTTGTTAATCATGCCAGACTAAAGTAGCCATTCAGCAGCCTTAGTTAGCAAGGTCAATTAAATCTCAGGCTTTACCTACCCACAGAGCCCAAGATGATTATACCTGTAAAGAACCTAGAAACTGCGTTTAAGCTACTTAAATGTGAGAGGGAGAGGGAGAGAATGAGGAAGAGAGATCACGAGGGGGAGAGAGAGGTCTTCCATGCTCTTATTAGAGTGACTTCTGAAGAAACTGTGCGCAGGCACGGATGCAGGTGAATAAATGGATAAAACATACCATGGCAAAGGGAAAAGATTCATAGTAGCAGAAGAAGCCTACAAAAATCAGAAAATATAATCCTCTTAGAAACACTAAGGGCTCATTCCAGACCAAAATCAGCTTACCCTGGGGTTTATCAAAGTATTTACAATAGAGGTTCACTGGTGAAATTTTCAAAACACCATGAACTTGGCTCCATTTGAAACTAACATCTCAAGAGCCCCTTGGATTTCTAGAGAGGCAGCAAACAGGATTTTTGGCTAAGAACCTGCACAGGATGTATGACGACGTGTGCGGGTCACACTGTACTCAGCATTCCACACAAACCTGCAAAGAAAGAAGCACTGCGGGCGAGCCGGAGAGGGCCTCCTTCCGCCGGCCCCTGCAGCAGCTTGCCGCCGCACGCCTGCAGCAGACCTGCGGGCAGAGACACACAGAGGAGGGCAAACAAAGTACGCACACAAAAATAAACACGGATTAAAGATAATGCAAACAAAACAACACAACAAACTCAAATAAAGCAAAACACACACCCACAACAGTGGTATTCAGAAAGAACGAACCCATTCATGTGGTTGATTTTACCTAAATTACTTCCAGCACGGCAAGGACCCAAATTATTCTGATTTGTGTTCAGTTTTCCCAAATTGGGATCTTGGTTGATGTATTCAAAGCTGTCTTGCAAGCTAAATCCAGGGAGGTGGAGGGAAAGAGAGGAGAAAAATGTCAAGAGATGAATAAAACTGTTTTCTAACAGACTCTCAAATACAGACAACTTCATCAGCTGCTCAGACTTTTTTTATAAATGAATCAAGTCTCACATCTACCAAAGAGAATGAAATTTTAGGGGACTTTGTTGGAGGAAAAGAAAAGACAAGCTTTTTGGAGGTAGTCCAACCTATAAAACTAAACAATGCATTCCTAACAGTTACACATTACATAATGGGGCAACTCTATAAATTTTCATCAGTGACTAACACCTAGGATATTGCTATTCATTTCTAAATTTTGCTTTAGAGGCTGACGCCCAAACTTACTATTCATTTCAAAGGTAACTTTACTTAAACCTTCAAAATGCAATTGATTTGAACTCTTGGTTAATATCAATGAGCAATTCAGCAACTTTTTTTAAGGAGGATATAACAGAAATGGGTATGATTCCTACAGGAAGTCTGAGTTCACAACACCTAGAAATTTAACCTTACTAACACACAAATGTGAAGGGAGCAGATTTTAATAACGTATTGTAGTTATAAGAAGTAAAATAGAAATCAAGATTTTGAAAAGAATACAGAATAATGAGGTCAAAATGATTGTTAGTGAAATGTGAGCTCAATATTCTATTACAGGGAGTTAGTGTCACACATATTTAGGAAAAAGAATCTCTCACAAGAAATAAATATCACTTCCTGTACTGGCTTCAGTCCTGCTGGCCCAGTGTTAAGTGCTCAAATAAGTAAGTTTGTTGTGTTGTTGATAATTGGGCAGACTTATTCAAACGGTACCCAAATCTGCAAAGAAATACATTTCTAATTTCTCAGGATAGCAGCCTTCATTCAACTCATAAGATGCCCCTTTAATGTATAACTAACCTTTCTTTCAAACTTACCAAAGAATAACAAATGCTTTATTTTATTTTTTTGAAGTATATAAAACATTTCTGCTTGCAAAGTTCAAAATAAATGAGCAAGTGTACCAGAATGAGAGTTAAGTTGGATATTTCAGTATTTTCAGTCTACATAAGAGTAAAAGTAGAGAGAGAAAAAACTCAGGAGTGAAAATCAAAACAGTGCCTGGCCTGAGGACCAGCCAATCACAGAGGCTGCACCGGCTGCTGCCCGGATGGCAAGCAGGGGCACCCTGTGCTGCCAAACAGGTCCCCAGCAGCCTGGAAAATCTGGGTGCTTCATTCCTTAAATAAATAAACAAACACACTAACAAACAAGTCTTCAAGTTCTTTTAAAGGACAAAACAACATAGGGAAATGCCATAAACTCATGAACGTGGTCCCTCCTTCCCCCTTTGCTGCTCATTTTCTAGGGCTTGGAAGCTTGGCGAAGGCAGTAAACACACCCGGGTAACAGAGGGACCCGACACGCAGAGACAGTCATTTGTCGTTAAGGCCACCTGACAGAGTCAAAGGCCTTTTATACGCACTATGTATAGGAAAAGAGCCACTTTTAAGATCCCTGTGTTAACGTGGACTCATCCAGCTTCTCATTTATGGCCTTTGGAAAATGACTCTATCCAGAAAATAGCCAGTTAAAAAAATGGGGTAGAGGGGAGGTGGTGTGCAAAACCCCGCACTTACTTATTTGTACTCCCACAGAAGCTGCCCATTCGGGCAGAGAAAACTTTACTAATCATCAGTTGTGGAGGAGAGCTGGGGGGAAAAGAAAGAAGAAAGGCATTTTTGAATTAATGAGTCAATATCACCATTCCACTTCTCATGACCAATAGAAAAAGCAGCCCAAACTCACCGTATATAGTGTATCTTCAAGGTGGAGCCCTGGTAACTCATCGCAACGGAGCCGAACATCATCTCCCCCAGCATGTTGACATCCGAAGCTGGTCTTGTGTACTGCCACACACAAAGGAAACCGCAATCAAAGCTAGCACGTGGCACGTGATGTGCGATGTAACAGAAAATAATGCTCATTAATCTCTGGGTCCCTCTTCAGTTTAGTGGGTGATTATTTCTCAAAGATGCAATCGGTCATTTTACAACTTAATGGTGACTGGCCTCTTTTTCCTCAAATTATTACTATTGTTCATGATTTCTTCTTTATACACAATATCTTCATAAGGATCCTAGGGTTATATCTGTTTATTTTTAGTTTTGTTATGAGAAACAAATATTTTTATTATTGCCATCAATAAACTCTGAATAGAACAATTCAGTTAGGAAAGAAACAGGGTCACCTTCCCCTCGGTGCTAAGAACACACCCTGAAAAGAAACGTGGCCCAGTGTCACTCAGTCAAACAAGAACCAGTGTTGCACAGAAACGCCAACCAGTGCAGGCGGGGTTTGTGAGGGTCTGAAAAATAACAGGGAGTTTGGTACCTCTGGAGTTTTACAAAACAGATTTTTAAATATTTGGCCCCCTAGCTTCTGACCAGTTTTTCTCGGCCCTTCTGTCATCCCGAAGGGCAGACTGCACCGGTCCCCCTCTGCCCACTCTCATCTGCTCCTTAACCTTGTGCAGCCTCCTCAAAGAAACTGCTCCAGCAATGACCCCCGCCTCCCTGTCAGTTCCAGTGGACACTTTCTGGTTTGCTTTCTTAAATGTCTCTCACAGCAGTGGGTGCTCTTCATAACTCTGCTCTTGGATCTCTTCTTTCCCAGATCATCCCTTGAACAGGGCTGTTCCTCAGAGGGCCCTCCTACTCGATGTCTACATTCTCAACCACTCTTATGATTTAGATTATTCTTTACACAGGAATACCCTCCCATCTTTGGCTCTGGACCCAAACCTCTCCTTGAATTCTAGAATCCTCTATCCAATGCATTCACTCACATGCCATATCTGAATATTATGAACATACTATGATATGTGAATGAATGCACTGAATATAGGATTCTAAGCACCTATTCTAAATGCTGGCGACACACTGACAACCAGGACAGATGTAACCCAGCCCAGCTTGACCCAAACAAAACCACCATCTCTCTGTGACCCAGCCCACCAGGCAGCTTCCCTGCTCGCACGCTTTCCACCTGAGCAAACACATGGGAATCATCCTTAACACTCTCATCTCCATCTGTTTTTTTCAAACTCCAAATACACACACACACACATGCATACATACATATACACACAGGTACACACAAACACAAACCTACCTGTCCATGTTTGCAGAGGAGGAAAGAGAAACATAAATCTATTGGCCCTGTTTAACTCGGCTCCTCCCTGGCTACAGCTCACACTAACCTCTTCGTACTAATGCTGACAAAGACCACCTGGCTTCACATGCTTTATTAGCAACTTCCACCCATGACTTCCATTTTAGAATCTGCTTTTTCTTGGACTACAAGGTCCACACGCTAACTGCAATTCTCAACTACCTAAGGCCACTCTAAGTTTTTTAACCAGACTGCGTTGAGACCTAGGGGCACTGTGAAATAAAGGGCAAGTGCATGGCACAAAGCCTATAAATAAAGTTCTTTAGGCCTGTGTCTGCTGGTAGTTTCCCTGGCTTTGCCTCTCCAACAACATGACAGACAAATTCTACATGGGTCCAAAAAGAAAAACATTGATGTATCTTTCATCAATTAACAGCCTTCTGCTGCTCAGTATTTATACAACTTTTTTCTTTAAATCTAGTTAGCCGGTATATTTCTCAATAACACTAATCCTAGCCTCTACTGCCATACACACACAGAGTGTAAAAAATGCTCCCAGCCCTCTGTCTTTCACACTCAAATTAGGTCTTGCCCCTTCTTTCTTCTTCTACATGAGGGCTTTCTTCCTTCACTGGCAAGTGCTATTTTCTTCGAAGGCCCGGGAACATTCCCAGAATACTTAGCGTTCTTATAACAAAGCTGGAAAATACATGTTTATTAATCTGCTTCTGGCAACAAAGAAAGCAAAACCAAAGTTTACCTCATTTGCAGTATTTCTCCTCATTCAGTATGTATTGTGCTGGATCACTTCTGCTCGATTACAGTTTTTATCAAGAGATAAAACTACTGTGTGAAAACAGCATTGATGTGAAACATTTAAGAAAACACATTATGTAACCCTGATTCTCCCATTCCTGGAATGGAATCCTCCACAGACATTATTCCCTGTGGAAAAATTACAGTAAATGACTTCAGCTCCCTGGTATATTCCACACGGAAGAGATGTGGTTACCTGGTACTTGGGAAGCTGCTCCTTAGCATGTTGGGAAGATCCCCCAGAAGAACTGTGGAAGGAGACGCTGCTGCTGCTGCCGCTGCTGCCGCTGCTGCCACTGCTGCCACTGCTGTTTCCTTGACAGCACTTGGCTGACATTTTAATAGGCACATCTTCTGTTTTCTGGGTTAGGAGAGAGGGGCAAGGTAAAGCACTGCTAAATATGTCAGGCTTCCTCAACACATTCCTCATTGGGAATTCCTTTGTTAAAACAGTCTCTTATGTTGTACCTAAGGTTTTTTTCTTCTACTGAGGACAAAAAGGTGGTTCCTGTGAGTCTATGACATTTGGGAGGGGAAATGCTGGAGAAGGGTCTGGATAGAGGTGGTGGGTTATAGGTTAAGACTTTATTCTCCTTAAATAATGCAACTATTGCTTCTGGTCAAGACAGATGCATAGGAAGACATGCTTCGCCCCCTCGCTCAACCATAAAAAGAATTACAACTAAACCTCAAAACAAATAACACCAAGACCATCAGAAAAGAGAACTGTATGGAAGTCTGACAACAAAGGACTTAAAGAAGCCACATTCCCACATCATCCAGAAGGGTAGGAGGGGAAGAGTCGCTGAGACGGGTGGAGACGCAAGGAGGTGCAGGGAGGCAGCAGCAACGGTGAAATGGGCACAGGCAGCCCACATTCACATGTGGTAGATAAAAATCAGGAGGGATACCTTGGGAGCAAGTGATCCCAGCCCCAAGCCAGACCACATAGCCCAGGGTTCCAGTGCTGGGAAGATAAATCCCCATAACTCTGGCTATAAAAACCAGTGGGGGTGGGGCAGCAGAAGAAAACTCCGTTTAAAGGGTCCGCATGGTCTTAAAATGCACCAAACCCACTCACTCTGGGATTTAAAACCAGGGCAACAGCTCTAAGGGTGCCAGTCACATTTGGGGAGTGGGTGAAGTGACTGGAAATGAGGCAAGTACTGGGCAAATCTCCAGAAGCCAGGCAGCAGCACAGTCCCCTCTCTGAGCCCTTCCCCCCACACACAGCACAAAGTGGTGAAGTGGGTTGTCCTGCTGTGGTGATCACCTAAGGATCTGCCCACACAATTTACAGCTGCCTTTTCAACAACAGGCCATGCTACTAAGACAGGGGGTCAAAGCAGCTCCACCTAATACATAGAAACAAACACAAGGAGGCTGCCAAATTGAGGAGACAAAGAAATATGGCCCATGTGAAAGAACAGAACACAACCCCAGAAAGAACTAAATGAAACGGAGATAGCCAACCTATCAGATGGAGAGTTCAAAACACTGGGGATCAGGATGCTCAAAGAACTCATTGAGTACGGCAACAAAGTAAAGGAAGAAATGAAGGTTACGCTAAGTGAAATAAAGAAAAATCTACAAGGAACCAACAGTGAAGGGAAGGAAGCTGGGATTCAAATCAACAATTTGAGTCCTGACTGGTGTAGCGCAGTAGACTGAGCGCAGGCCTGAGAACCAAAGGTCACCAGTTTGATTCCCATTCAGGGTACATGCCTGGGTTACAGGCCAGATCCCCAGTAGGGGGTGAATGAGAGGCAGCCATACATTGATTTTCTCTCCCTCTAAAAAAAAAAAAAAAAAAAAAACAAAGAATAAAAAATAAAAAATTAGAAACATAAGGAAGAAATAAACTTCCAACCAGAACAGAAAGAAGAAACAAGAATTTAAAAAAAACAAGGGGACTTCCCACAAGATGGAGGCATAGGTGAACGCACAGTGCCTCCTTGCACAGCCAAACAAGGAAAAAAACAGAAATTTATCTAAACAAAAACAGCCAGATCTGACAGAAAATAGAATTGAGAGGAAGTCCAGCAACCAAGGAATTAAAGAAGATACATTCATCCAGTCCGGTGAGCCGGGAGGAGCAGGGCGGAGGGAGAGCGCTCGGCGACCCTGCCACGAGCTGGTGAGCAGACGGCAGGACTGCGGTTGGAGAGGCGGTTCCCACAGGGCTGCAGCACACTGAGATGGGGGTGCCTGACCAAAGCACGGCCAGCGCCCGGCTCATCCGGACCCAGCGGGGCCGAGACTGGTGGACCGGGCAGGTCCGCATTCGCGTGCAGACAAACCGGGAGAGAAAGCAGGGCGCAACCCATTGGTGCAGATTGAGAGCACCTGTGGGGGTGGAGTCGGCGGCGGGAGGAACTCCTGGCCTCACAGGAGAGTTCGTTGGGGAGACCCATGGAGGATTGGAGCTGTGCAGCCCGTCCACCGACCCCGGAGCAACCCCCAGAGCCAGCGCAGAGGGGCTCAAATTGCTTGCAGGAGGCGGTGTGGGTGCGGAGAGCGGAGCAGGCGCCATTGTGCTCTCAGGTCCCGCCCCCACAGGCTACGTCACAACACAGCGACCGTGAGTTTCCCTGCCCAGGTGAACCCCAAGGCTCCACCCTCCTTACAGTAACAGGCTCACTGAGGGAAAAAAAAATGGCCCAAAGAAAGGAACAGATCAAAGCTCCAGAACTAACCGACCAAGAGATAGCCAACCTATCAGATGCACAGTTCAAAACCCTAGTAATCAAGATGCTCACAGAATTTGATGAAAAATTATCAAAATTGCTTGAACAAATGAGGAGAGATCTGCAGGGAACCAATAGGGATAAGAAGAAAACTGGGACTCAAATCAACAGAGTGGACCAGCAGAAAGAAAAAAACATCCAACCAGAAAAGAATGAAGCAACAAGAATTCAAAAAATGGAGGAGGGCCTCAGAAACCTCCAGGACATCTGTAAACGCCTCAACATATGGATCATAGGGCTGCCAGAAGGAGAAGAAGAAATCCAAGGAATTGAAAACTTATTTGAACACGTAATGATGGAGAATTTCCCGAAGCTGGTGAAGGAAATAGACTTTTGGGAAGTCCAGGAAGCTCAGAGAGTCCCAAAGAGGTTGGACCCAAACAGGAACACACCAAGACACATCATAATTACATTACCCAAGATCAAAAATAAAGAAAGGATCCTAGAAGCAGCCAGAGAAAAGGAGACAGTTACCTACAAAGGAATTCCCATAAGACTGTCAGCTGATTTCTCAAGAGACCTTACAGGCAAGAAGGGGCTGGAGAGAAGTATTCCAAGTCATGAAAGGCAAGGACCTACATCCAAGAATACTCTATCCAGCAAAGTTTTCATTCAGAATGGAAGGGCAGATAAAGTGCTTCTCAGATAAGGTCAAGTTCAAGAAGTTCATCACCACCCAGCCTTTATTGTATGAAATGTTAAAGGGAGTTAT
>PVJI01003571.1:0-121771 GCA_004026765.1 Micronycteris hirsuta
CAAGAAGCTCAGAGAACCCCAAAGAAGCGGGACCCAAAGAGGAACACACCAAGGCACATCATAATTACATTACCCAAGGTCAAGAATAAGGAAAGAATCTTACAAGCAGCAAGAGAAAAGGAGACAGTTACCTACAAAGGAATCCCCATAAGACTGTCAGCGGATTTCTCAAAGGAGAACTTCCAAGCAAGAAGGGGCTAGAGAGAGATATTTCAAATCATGAAGAGCAAGGGACTACAACCAAAAATAATCTATCCAGCAAAACTTTCATTTAGAATGGAAGGGCAGATAAAGTGCTTCTCAGATAAGGTCAAGTTCAAGGAGTACATCATCACGCAGACTCTACTTTATGAAATGTTAAAAAGTTTCGTATGACGACTTAGGAGAGAAGGCACCAAGGCCAGATCAGCTACCGGGAAATTTAGATCAGCCACAGCCAAGACGCTTCTGAGGTAAGCAAGCAAAATACAACCATAGAAACAATATAGAACCAGAGACATTGAAGTTTAGAACACTCTGGAAGTAACCAGAGGGGAAGGGGAAGGGGAGAAGGTGGACAAGGGTATTCAGGAACTGCAATGAAGGACACATGGACAAAACCAAGGGGGAGGGGGGAAGCAAGGGAGGGACGTGGGTTTGCCTGGGGTGGGGTTGGGGGAGGGTAAATGCGGACAACTGTAATTGAACAACAATAAAATAATTAAAAAAAAAGAAAGAAAGAAAACCCTGTAAAATATTTGAATATACTGGTCTGCCCGCTCGCCTATGAGGTCTTTGGAGACACACAACCATTTACCCTTTTTCTCATCAACTATTTTCTGAGCACCAGGCACACACAGGTGTGTGCTCAGGACACAGGGTCCCAGATGGAATTCTATCCTCTTACCTTTGGCTCTCTAACACTCAGCACAGTAATGTTGTGATCATTTTTTTTAATTTTTATTAAATTTATTGGTGTAACATAGGTTAATAACATTACAGAGGTTTAAAGTGTGCAATTCAATAATATATCATCTGTATATTGCATTGTGTGTTTGCCACCCAAAGTCAAATCTCCTTCTATCACCATATATTTGACGTCCCTTCCACTCCCTTTCCTTCTAGTAACCACCATACTGTTGTCTGTGTCTATGGGTACTTGTATGTGATCATTTTTTTAAATGAGAATGTGGAGACTAGGAATTAGCAAGGATCGACTTCAGCCTCTCCCGGGTCCTTAGGTTGCCTTTGCAGACCCTCCATAATTTGACCCTGGCCTATTTTTCCATGAAGTTCCACTTACCTCCTCTATGATCTGTCTGGCTGGTCCTCACTCGCCTTCTCATGTCTTCTGCCTGGACAAATCTTATTAATCTTTCGAAGCCCAGATCAAGTCCAGGTTGCCCAGTAAACCAAACCCTAGCTTCTTTGTTTAGCATTAGTATGTGTTAACCATGCGATTTCATCAACTATTACCTTTCATTGCTAGTCATCATGTATGCATTTGTTTTGTATCTCCAACTAGATTTTGAATTTATCTCGAAGAGGACTAAGACCTGAGTCTCCTCCCTTACTTGAGCCAGGAGAGCAGAATGGTGAAGAGTGGGGTGTCTGGAGCCAGAAAGCCCTGTTCTAATCCTGGCTCAAAAGAAGCAATGTTGAGTTCTCAAGGTCGTCAACATTTAAACACTGTAGAATCATATGGTGCAGGTAAATCCTTCTTGCCCCAATTTCTCTTTAAGAACACCCATCTGTGATCGTCCCCACAACTGTCCAGTATGATAAGGGATGATTTAATGAGATCGCCAAGTGATTATCCACAAAGAAAACAGCCACAAGGATAAAAATAAACAGGGAGATTCTGAAAGTATCCCTTATTTGTAAAATTATTCTATGTACAGCATTGCATTCCTTAAAGTTGGAAAATAAGTGTTGTTATGACACATGAATGTAAGCAAATATCCTACCTTTCAACTTAAAACTATAAACACAATTTTCATATCTTTAGCCTAATAGAGGAAGCAAGCAGTTAACTTTCAAGTATTTATCCTGATTTTCATTAGAAAACCAAACATTGAAAACACTTCATGACTTTTAGCTTTTCAAGCATATGTAAAGTTTGATGGATTTATTCAACTTCAGGAAGCAAAAATTAAAACATTTCCATTAATATTTTAAGAGTCACTGACACTTATTGGAAGATATGGAAAGATCATGTGATTTCCAGGAAAGTGTGACACCTGGGAGTGGGTGTTTCCTTATTTCTCTTTTCCATGCAGGAAAGCTGTGCTGGAGGCTGGTCCCCAAGCTCTAGCAGAGGTTCTGGAGAGTTCAAGGCGGCAAGAACTCTAGTCTCAAAAGTGTGGTGATGAGGACCAAGGGGGGCCCTGTGAGCATTGATGATACTCGGGTGGAATTTTTCCACCTCACATGTGTTTTCTTAGCTGCTTCAAGGTGCCGGTTCAAGGCTTTGGCTGGAGAAAAGATGCCTGTTTGGCGTGCCCCGACTGAAAAGCCTGATTAGTTAGGGCCGGAGCTGAGAGCCACTTTCCACAGGAAGTCCGCTTTGCTTCGGCACTAGAAATCAGTGTGACGTCGAGCATAGCCGAGTGTCCCTGCAGGACCCCACTGGGAAATCACTGGAGTTTTATGGGGTTAGCTGCAGTTTTTGTGTAAACAACATAACGTTTTATGATGGGAAACCTAGCCCTTTGCTTTTTATGTAAAAGCATCGATTAAGGCTTTTTTAATGTTGGAGATGTAAAGAAGTGTGAAAAACTAATGTTGTTTCAGAAATGGTCCAAGGAAAAAGATAATGCAGTAGCTACAAGTTTAATGACCTTTCTCATAAAATTATGTAGGGGATTTGCGATGTGTGGCAATAAAAATGGTTTTGTTGCCTTTAATTTTCCCAGCTGTGGGTTAAAGGTTTTCTAATGGATAATAACACTGCTGTCTATATTCATTATTTATTCCATCACTGACTTAACATAGTTCCAAGAGAAATATCAATAAATTCATATATTAGATTATTTAATTAAAATATTTTAAATAGCAAGATTTCTTTATTTTTGTGATTTTTTTCCCCATGGGTTTGGGGTTGTTGCCAAAATTACTTTTTGTAAAAACACAGTTTATGTAATAATCAATTCAAATGGTGACTATATATTACTATATCTTTGTCAAAACCCACAGAATAAATACCAAGAGTGAACCCTCATGTAAACTGTCGACTTTGGGTGATAATGATGTGTCAATTTGGGTATGCTCTGCTCAGTTTTGCTGTGACACTAAATGGCTCTTAAAAAATAAAGTTTATCAACCCTGGCTGGTGTAGCTCAGTGGACTGAGCGTGGGCTGGGAACCAAAGGGTCCCAGTTCGATTCCCAGTCGGGGCACATGCCTGGGTTATGGGCCAGGTCCCCAGTGAGGGCCATGTGAGAGGCAACCATACATTGCTGTTTCTCTCCCTCTCTTTCTCCCTCCCCTCCCCTCTCTCTAAAAATAAATAAAATCTTTTTAAAAAATAATAAAGTTTATCTAAAACATCCTCTGGGGCGTGTGTCTGTGTGTGTGACAGAGAGTACTAGGGGTGAGTTTCATTTTCTGGCTCCCTGTGGTCTAAGCCTAACCCCTTTCTGTTTCACCGCTTCATGAGAGGTCGGAAATATTTCTCAAACACACTGGTCCCAGTGCTGGGCGACACTGCCCCTACCCTGGCTTGGGCGCAGGGCGCTCAGTTCCCCAGAGCCCCAAGGACAAGACCAGAAGAGCGGCCTTCCTGTGACTTCCCCCCAGGGCATACTCTGGAAATTGCTTTCTGCCCTAAATCTTTGGCAAGAGCATTATGCTGCTGTTCATCTTCTTCTTAGAAAAGCTGAGATTAGAGGAGGAAAGAAGAAACCCCAACATTGACCTTTCCTGACGGCTGAACCCCAGGTCATCAAGGCTGGACCCTGCCCAAGGTTTATCTGTATGTGGTAACATGGGATCACTACCAAATGAGCCAGCTTTTGTATTCAGGTCTTCCTAAGAGAACAGAGTATTGGAAGGTCAGAGCAGTTACTGGGGTTTCCGGAACACCGCCCGTCTAAGCTCCGAGCAAGTCCCTGCAGAATGCGATTGTCTGGGAGGGGACACTTTGGGCAGCACTGACGGGGGGGAAAATGACTTGCAAAGGGGGAGGTACCCCACAGGGGAGGACATCACACAAAGAAAACACCTATTTCTCCCAAAGTGGGCAGAAAGCATAGGGAGGGTTCAGGAATAAGACACACCAGGATGGACGCAGCTGTGGTCACTTAAGCCGTCTCCTCACACCCTACCGCCCGCCCTCACCACCCCAACCCCAGCTCCACACACACACTCGCACGCACCCTCTTTTCCCAAGGAGCCTTAAGGGTTGGCCCAGGGTTAACAGAAATTTCCAGAATCGTGCCTTTCCATGACAAGATCAGGGAGGGGTGTCATTGTCAGAGCAATAAGGTGACACTCCGACGCGGTGGACACATTTAACCATGCATTCATTCACTCGTTCACTTTTCCAGTCTGCGCATGTGCTAGAGTGAGGCTGGGGATGCAAATGCAAACAGAATACGGACCCTGAATTCAATCAGCTTCTGCTCCATCTTTGTACCTCGTCCGCCTTGAGAAGCAGAAAGAAAGCAGAGGAATCTCCTGGCTGTTTGCTGCCCTCCTGAACAGTCAGCCCCGGCGCCAGTCCGACGCGCTGCCGCTGCCAAACGCTCCTGCCCGCCTGCCCAGCGCCCTGCCTTTGACCCCGGCGCTGACCTGCAGAGGCCACACTTATCAAAGGAGAGAGGTCACGCACCCCTGTTCTTGTTGCACACTGGCCCATAATGACCTAAAACTGCCGAATTACACGTGGTGTTTTACGAGACGATCCCGTGTCACGGAGCAATAGCGTGAGGGTCGCCGCGCCGATTCTGACACAGGCCACAGAGGAGGGGCCTCGGGAGCCGCCCTGGAGAGGCCCGTGCGCCCGCACCCATGGCGCCCTCGCTCAGGGCCAAGTACCAGTCCGCGTGTTCTCACGGGGTTCTCGCCAGCACTGTCCCCTTCTGAGAACACTTCCGGTCCTATATCCTTCACTTTTCCTTTCGCTTCCCTAGAAAAATACCAACTGCAAAACTTAAATTGCATTTTTAAATGACAGGGGAGACATTTTTCAAAGAAAAGAGGGGTGGGGAGAGGGATAGAGAGATTCTGTCTTCCATCTCCAGCTAAGAGTAAGATCTGGGACTTTCCGAAATGTATGACTCTTAGAAACTGATTAATTTTTAGATCTTAAAAAGCCATACGGTCTCTTTAAAGAGCAATGAAAGCCTGATTCAAGTTGTTAAATTTTATGTTGTGTGTAATGTTGTAATTGATGTCAAACCTTTCACATTTTCTTACCCCTGACATTGGACAGTGCATTCCACGCAAGGGCTCCGTTACCGGAGTTGAGATTAAGTAACCTAACCAGGAAATAAGGGCAGAATGAAATTTTATTGCATGGAATTGAGGAGTTCAAATGCAAAATAATTAAGTCAGAGCCAAATATAGCCATTCTCTCTCCCATCAGTTTATTTTGGTGGATAATTGGCTGTATTAGGTATTTCACTGAGCTGCATATAAAACTTTATTGCCCCTGTAAAGCGCATGCTGTGAATTCTGATGCTTCTGTGTGTTTGGGGGAACATAATTGTTCCCTCTGCAGACCAGCACTGCTTACCTAGATCCTGAGACCAAACTAGGCTTCCAGGACAATGGCTGTGGGCAGCCCTCGATGCCGGGATGTGCGGGAGGAGCTCCGGTCTGCACGGCGGAGAGAGCTCCATGCAGCAACTGGGGAAGTTGCCCCCTGGACCTCAGAGCACACAAAAAAATCAAGCAGGACACCTGCCCTCCTGGAGGTGGACTCTGCCAAGTCATCGTCGGGGTTAAGGCTCTTGCGTTTAAGCTCCTAGTAACTAGCAAGTCAGTGCTGAGTGCCGCTCCCAGATCTCAGCGCGTGTGACAAATCGATTTTGTTTTAATATGGGGGGTCTTTAGCAAGGTGGCCTTCCCACTCCCTCTCTGTCCTCCTCAGAAATGCGGGCTGCTTGTATACTGCTGAGGGCCCGCTGTGCTGTGCATCCAATACCATAAGGACAACATGGAATTGACCTAATTAGGATCCTTTTCTGGGAAAAACAATATGTGGCTACATACGGTTTCAGTTAGGTTCCAAAAGCTTTCCTATTCTTTTGACTCCAACAATACGGCTGAATCCCCCTCTCGGGTTGTTTTTACAAGCAGATTTCACAACGTATTCCCCCAAGTAACCCACTGCGGCCTCACTCCTCCGCATACATTCCTCCTTGCCCTTCCCGATTTTTCTCACTATCTTTTACACAAGACCCCTAACACCCTGGATGCTAGGGTCCTCAGACCTCCAGCTCGCTGCCGCAGGAGAGCTAAGTCACCTGGCACCGCCATTCCTTCACTCCACACACACCCCAAGCCTCTATAGCATGGAAACTGTTTTCCAGGTACTGGGGGCATGATGACAAACCAGACAGGGTCCCCAACAACTTGCAGCACATCCCGTCCTGGTCCCGTGCACCCCAGGAGTCTGCGTGCCCTGGAATGGCATGCAGAGCGGCGTATCTGTGTACTTTTCTAGGCAAAGCATCTGCAGCTCTCAGCGGGCTCGCCAAGGACTATGTGGGCCTCAAAAAAAAAAAAAAAAAAGGAAACCACTGTTTTAGCAGGAAAAGCCAGACTATTAAATAATTAAAATGTGACATATAAAGAGTTTCTCAAAAAGAAGCATGTATCTAGCACATTTCCGAGCTCCTGCATCGGCATTGGTTAAATTTGTACCAAGTACAATGGGAGATGGGAAAAATGAGGACAACTATTTATGCCAGTGGCAGGGTGGGGAAGAGGATATTCATCCGTGTTTTAAAAGAGGTTACACTCGAACGAGTTTTTGAGGGATGAGTGGGGGTAGGCCTGCAATAGGTGTTCTTGGCAGAAGCATGACCAGCACAGGGAGAGCAGAGTCGTGAGGGAGTGAGGTGAGTTCGAGGAAGGGCACAGGGGGGACTGCACAGGAGGCGGGCCCCAGGGCTGAAAAGGACCCAGCTTCCCTTGAGGAGCTGTCCCAGGCCCGCAGCCGCTGAGTCCACCCCTAACATCTGCAAAATCCCAGGCTAAAATCGAAAAGGCGGCCCACTTTCCACAGTATTCACATTTAACGTGATCTCACGAAGCATGCCAACGGACTGTTGAATAAGTCGTCTCCTCCTGCCTTGACAAGCAACCCCTCAAAACAACCTGGGCAGCCAGATTGTCAGACTCCTCGGAGCTCCGCCCCAGAACGTGGCAGTGTAAGGAAAGCCTCTAGCCGTGGGCCAGCTCCCCTTGGTTCCTGCCCTTGGTCAGTTCCCCATGGTCAGTGGCCACACATTCAAATGCCATCTGTACCTCCAGAGGCAGCCACATCCCTTGAGCCTAGGGGAACGCTTCTCGGCCCTCAGGTCTGCCATCCCAAAGAGAGGCCCTCACAGTCCTGGAGATGGGCTCAAGTCCATTGAGGGCAGGGAGTCTGATGTCTCAGCACCGGAAGCATGGAAAGGGGAACCAGGACACAGGTTGGGAATGGACACAATCCATTGACCAGGCTCATTCATTGTTGAGGAGGCACACAGGAAGTCAAAGGCCAAGGGCAGTCCCACAAAATGCACCGCCCAGGACCTAGTGCTGCTGGCTGGAGCTGCCCTGAATGGAGCCTCCCTGGGCTCCTTCCGGGCTCCCTGCAGGTGAGATGGACAGCGTCGGCTTTGAGCCTGGGCTCTGCTCCTCGCTAGCTGTGCAGCCTTGGGCAAAGCATTTGCCCTCTCTGAGCCTATCTCCCTAACTAAAGAAAGTGTTTAACCAGCTACCTCACATGTATCTCACAGAAAGAACAATGCAGTGTGTCACAAACGGCCTTGCGAGTGGAAAGGGGCTGTCGACGCTCTCTGCCCAGTGGAAGGAAGGTAGGCTCTAGGGATTCATTTACTGAGTATGGAAATGAAACTGTCCCTTTCTCACCTAAACCCAGGCCACAGTGGGATGGGGGAAAATTAATCTTGGCATTGAGTTATACCATGAGCTCATGGCTACCACGGTTCCCCAGGAGTACACCACTTTGAGTCTTCCCTGCTCGTGCAGCAGATACAACAGTCCGGTCCAGCCCACCTAAGTCCTAGTGGAGCTCCTTTGCACGCCGGGCTGCCTCAGGAAGGACCTCGGGACAGTGAGACAGGGGCCCCGAGCCTACACGTCAGATTTCTCCCTCGAGAACTCACTAGGCACAGGCCCTGCCCAGGCAGCAAGGGGCTCACCTCTCGTTTGTCCATCTGCAAAACTCTCTAGGGCAGCAGGACTGCCCGCCCTCTTTGAGACCTTGAATTTCACCCTGAGTTGATCCTCTGCTGCAGGAAATAACTTTTCCTGTGAGTGTGAATGGAGCAGGGGACAGTAGCCCCAGGGGGAGAAGTAAACTCTGGGGTGCAGGTCTCCTGGAGGCCACCAGCCCCCACAGGGGTGTGAGTATGAGGAATGGTTCTCCAAACCATATGTGGCCAGTGTTCTCCCTGAGGGCACCCCGTGGAAATGGAACCACTTATTAAGGTCAGAGCCCAAACCAAGAAGCTGGGTGCCTATAAAAGGCCCATGGGTGGGGGGTAGTGAGGGGGACCAGGGGTTCGGGGAGCTGGTGTGCAAAGCCACTGAACAGCTCTGACGTCCAGGCAGCCTCATGAGGACACTGGGTACAGCAAAGCACAGTCAGGACCTGAGAGCTGGCCAGACAATCCCACGCAGGCAGAGAGTGCAGAGCCAAGAGTGGGCGCGAGGGTCCTCGCTCCTCTCGACGGGTCCTGCAGAGGTCACAGAAGGCCGTGGGATTAACGGACACAGAACTACACTTTCTGTGCTGTTCTCCAGCACCAGGATCAAAGTGTCTTCAAGTTATTTAACCCTTTGCAATCCCCTTGAAAATGTTACCACGTGAGTGCAGATGCAGAACCTCTTGGCGGGGACAAGCCTGAGCCCCTTGGAAAAGGTTTTCAGTCTCAGCACTCCACTTGGGGCCCAGCAATCCTCTGCTGTAGGGCTGCCCTATGTATTGGTGGTGGGGGGGGGGGCTTGGCAGCCCCTCTGGCTGCTAACATCAGGTGCCCACAACACTCTCCCCAAGAGCTGTGAAAACCGAAAACGTTTCCAGACATTACCAAATGTTCCCTGGGGGGCAAAGTGGCCCCTGGATGAAAGCCACTGTCTTAGACAAGAACAGGTAGAAATGAAGACGACACAGAAAAGAGGGGTCTCGCTGCCCTTGGGGCCCCTCTGTCCACAGTAACGTCGCTCAGGGACTCACACCCAGCAGACACGCCATCCAGGGAACTCCAAGGCCAAGGGGGAGGAGAACAAAGGGCTCATGCATTGGCAACAGCGTGACTGACACGTGCCGAGGGCTCCGACATTCCCAGGACGGGTAGCCTCACTCATCTCCACCAGCACCCTGTGAGGCAGGGACAGGTAGCAACCCCATCTTGGAGGACAGAAACCGGAGATGTGCAACAGACAAACAACTTACTTAAGATCAAACAGCTGGCCGGCACTGGAGCCCAGGTTAGAACTCAAGCCAACTCTGTCCAGAGCCTGCACTTCTAAGCATCCACACAACAATCTTAATAGTAAGATGATAATAATCTCCCAGCTGTGGGCTTAGGCAAGATGCTGAACAGCGTGGAAAGTGACTTCATGGAGGTGACTTCATCTGATCCTCACCACCCATTTGTAAGGTAGCCAGTGGAAGACGGGGGGCCAGGGGAGATACAACCTAGCTCTTCCTTGACCTTGGCCAGCCCGAGTGCTGAAAACAGTCAGGATGCAGGTTTCACTCAATAAGCCTCATGGAGAGCCACAGCTTCATCTAAGAACCCGGCCTTTGTACTGTGTGGGCAGAGAGAGAAGCCTGTTCAAGAAGTCTTTGCCCCGTGTCTGGACATGAGATCTCAGGCTACCAGCCTGAAGGACAGCGGGGTCCCCTAACCCCATGCCTGGCCCGCCACCTTCTCAGCGCCTGGAGATTCCACACAAGGAAGACGAATACAAGCATACAGGGGGTTCCTGCCTTTGAAAAACAAAATGTCAGCAGCTCAGCCCTGGATCCCAGCAAAGCTTCAACCACATTCCAGGACTTGTTCATCAGGAGACACACAGAGATGGAATTTGGGGAGGAATCTGATCTTTCCCTTCCCCTTGCTTAAAGGATCCGAAGAGCTATTAAAAACAAAAGACGATGAAGTTTCAAAAGCGCCTGTACAGTGTCCCTTTAAAAACACACCCAAGCCCAAGACGAACGCTGCAACGACAAGATACTGTACTGATTAATTATTAAGAACACATTTCGTGTGGTTTCACAGCTATGCCAGAACAATCTGCTTCATAGTGATTAAACCTCAATAAATGTGGTTCTAATAATGACGTGGTATTGAATTATCAGACAATGGCAGCCTTAGTAAATCTTAATTAGTTTTGTCTTTTGAGACCTTCATTTAAATTCTGAGTAATACAAATGCCTTTTGAGCCCAGTGAGGGAGGCATGGCCGCCCTCCCAGGGGGGCCTCCCTCCCAGGGGTGCTGCCTCGGCTCCAGACCCCCAGCTCCGTCAACACTCAGAGTTCGCCAGCCTGGAGGATGGATTGGAGGTGGGGCAGCCTTTCTGGGGAAGTTTGCATTCCAACTGACAGAACCAGCCCTTCTTCAAACACCTCTGAAGAAGGAAAGTGTCATCGGGCCAAACAGAGAACTTTTGGGTGAAAACAATTATTTCTGAAATGTGGAGCTCTGAGGGGAAAAAAGAAAGAGGGAGGGGGGAGGGGGAGAGGGTGCCCCTGTGAGCTTGCAGCTAGGAATGGGAGCTGAGAGAATGGGCAGATGGATGACAGGGTGGGGGGGATGAGGGGGTGGGCAGTCACCAGGTCCCACTGGAGGCCTTTCAGGGTAAACAAACCAGCTGGGGCACACAGCCTTGCTTCAAAGGGCCCACAATTACTCGTTTTATTGCTCAGAGTTACAAGATGATGGTATCTCAAAAGAAGGTGACAGCAAGTTAACAGATCCGTCCCTGAGGGTGCCTGGCCCAGACGTAGAGTCTCCCTTCTCCAAACAGAGATGCAGGCACAATTAGGAGTGTTCCAAATGCGACATTTCTCTGCTTTGGGAACTCACTGGAAAGCCAGGCAACGCACTCCCCACCTCCACACGCATTTTGGTACTAATTAACTCCTAATTTGGGAGAGGGAAGAAAGGGGTGTCTCTTTCAAGAATTTCTCCCTCCGGAGATGGCATCTCAGAGCGGCAGCATTTGGCAGTAAAACCCATGTCAGAGCAGAGTGGCTGCAGGGCTCGGGGATTTACGACTTGGTTCCGGAATGCTGTTAGGGCCCTGGCCAGAGACTCTGACTCCAGATTGGGATGGAGTGGGGTAATTAGGCAAAGCTGGCCAACCCTGTCCCATGAGGCAAGAGGCCTGGGTCCCATCTTGCGTGGCCTTGCACAAGTTCTTTCTCCTCCCCTCAAGTCACTCTCTGAAATAAGAGGGTAGGATTTGTGACTTCTAAAAATACCTCCATCCCCAAAAGTCTCTGATTCTAAGATTCGAAAGCTTAGCAATCATTTCCCTAATACACACACACTCCAGAATCAGTGGTGGTGAGGGACCACCATCAAAGTGAAAGAATTCTATGACATAAGACATGATTCAGACAGAGCGACCCTGCTTTTATCCCATCTGACCTCATTGAGAGCTCGTTCTTTCTCACAGTAAGCCTTCCTCATCGTGGAAGAAGCGGAGGGATCACCAACCATCCTTGAACGGCCTCTCAACCACGGCACAGATCGTCGAAGATTACTCACCTGCTCTTTTCGGGGAAAAGTTCTGGGAACTTTTCTGTCTGGTCTTCTGCACCCTGCACCACGGTCAAGTTCAGGGTCCCGTGGTGAGCAGCATATTTTGCTGCATCTGGAAGATGCAGTAAGTCTTGCTACTTCGCTTCAGCTTAGCACAGCACCTGGCATCCTGGCACCAAGCAGCTCGTGTTTGTTGAGTACAACTTTACAAGGGCATTTGCCCTGAAGAAGGGCTGGGAGTCTGCTCTGGAAGCTGCCACAGAATCAGAGGAAGAACTGCACTTCCTCTGGGAGCCAAGATCTGTGAACTTGAAAATGCTGAATGGGCTCAGGAGAAAAACGACACTTTTTTCACTGACGCATTATTCCGTTTTGTTCTCTTCCCCATTTTTCTTTGCTATAAAGCAGGGGTGTTCAACCCTTTGGCATCTCTGGGCCACACTGGAAGAATAAGAGTTGTCTTGGGCCACACATTAAATACACTGTGACACATAATCACAAAAAAATCTCACAATGTTTTAAGAGAATTTATGATATTGTGTCGGGCTGCATTCAGAGCCGTCCTGGGTTGCATGGGGCCCACCAGCCACCGGTTAGATGCCCCTGTGAGTATAAAGGGTAACACTTGTCTCTGCTGTAACGGTTCCTGTTCCCTGAGAGTTACTACACAAACACAATACAAATATCCTTCCCTTCCCCTCTGCAGCCCTGCACTGTGCATTTTTTAGTTGAATATCTCTGTCCCCACAGCAACAAAAAGCATGTACATCTTGGTTGATGGTCTCTCCTCCAGCCCCAGCTCAGTTCCAGGTACGTAATGGTGTTGGATGAATTTTGAGTTCCAGGATTCAGGCTGTCGGTGCTAAATGAAGCCCTGAGAAGGCTCACTGGGACTGGAGAAGTCAAAGAAAGCATCCTGGCAGTGGCCTGGAGTTGGACTTTTAGAACCAGCAGTGCTGGGAGAGGCAGAGGAGGGTCTCAGGTGCCCCATGGCTCCTTTCCCTGCTGTCTTTCTCATGAGGATGCCAGCAATGGTTGCCTGGCCACCTAGCAGTCAGCCGGAAGACGCCACCTACAGGTGAGTGTAGAGAACGCACCAGAAAAGACAGAACAGATCTCCCCAAGCCAGCCTGAAAAAGTTAGTCCTTCCTTCAGCTGTGATAGCGCTCACTGATGGATCTGCTTGGAGACCTGGTTTCCGATTTCCACCAAAATCTTTCATGCACATCCCCTTTTATCTCTCCTGGTCACACCAGTCACTCTCTACTGAGTCTCCCCCCCGCCCCAAACCTCTAATAAAACTTACAATTCTTGCCAAATGTTTTCTCCATCAAGTAGTATTTAGCAACATGAGTGCTACAAACAGATCACGAACAGATCAAATATCATACGTTTGCTTTCAAATCCTGGAAATATTTTCCAAATCGTGTCTTTTTTTTTTTTTTTTTTTCCTTTTTCAGACACATCATCCACCTCCTGACAATTGTGGCCGGGTGGCCAGCAGGCAGGCTGAGCTGCCTGGCTCTGGCAGAAGGCTGAGCATGCGCAGCTGTCAGCAGCTCGATGACACAGTACCTCGCTGCATGGCTCCCGAGGGCGCAATGCGTGTGGCCGTGCAGGGACCCATAGGCAAGGTGGTGGAACTGGAGGAACTGCGAGGTGTAAGACTTCATGGGTCACTGGAAGGCCGCGTATGGTGTGCAGGGTGCACAGAAGGCCGTGGGTGATGTGGGAGCATCGGAGACTTTGGACGAGGTCTGTGTGCTCTGCGAGACACTTAGGAAGTGTGGTGTGAGTGTACATGAGGGGAGTGTGGGCGATGTGGTGTGTGTGCGTGACCGTGGGGTAGGTAGCAGGTGGGATCTGTTACTGTGGTGTGGTGAATGCCCTGTGGCCTGGTGAGGTGTGGGTACTGGGCGGGGAAAGGAGGGTGTGGGGAGGCGTTCATCTGAATGATATCTTGGCCACCAGAAAGCAGCTCCGGGGGTGGTGAGGTCTTAGTCCTAAGACCACCTTCAGGAGCAGAAGAGCCTCTCAGGCCAGAGAAACCTGCTAGCAGAGTGGCCTCCGTGCCAAGGCTCGGGTCCAGCCTTGAATCTACAGACCTAGACCCCATGTGGCGAAAGCTTGGTGGCTGTCACCTGATGCCTTTGCCCAAGGAGGCTGAAGCAAAGACAATGAGGCGAATTGTTTTTTGTTGCTTGTAAGCAGCTCCTCTTCTGGAAAAAAAAGGGGGGGCCTGAGGAAGACACTGGAGCCCTTGGCCAGAGTGAAGCCTGTGGTTGGATCGTGTGTCACTTCAGCCCCAGGGGCCACATTATCACTGATAACGACCTCAGCCCAAGGGAGACACAGTCTGTTTTGCCAGCTGACAGACGGCCCTTGCCCAAAGCCCAGAAGAGAAGGTACCATGGCAGGCTGCCCAGGGTCCCGCTCCAAGGACCACGTTTCTGCCCCAGGGGTTGTCCCAGAGGAGGTGCCAGGCCCTGATAATGTCACTTTCCTCATATATTTATGACATCGTCTTTAAGAGTCAAACTCTGTGGCCCTGCCTCCAAGGCCCTCAGGCGTCTTGTCCCTCTGAGCTCCCCATGCCCCTCCATGTTTCCCCCACTCCAGCCAACCGAGAGCAAGGGGGCAACCCTCGATATTGGGACTCAAGACGTATTCAGGGGGTCTTTGCCCAAGCTGGAGGGGGAAGAGGCCTCTAGCAACTGAGCCTGGAGAAAGGTAGGCAGGACATGGAGGGTCATAAAGAACTTCTGAGATGACATTCAATTTTGAATTCCCTATTCAATACTGTCAAATATTCAGGAAAGCTGTTTACAATCAGCTTTGGAGGAAGAAAACTCTCGCAGGCTGCTTCTGGCAGCTTACTAACCAAGATGGGTCCACATACAGAGCTATGTGGAGGGAAAGACCTGAAAAATTACTTCTGGGAGCAAATAACCCAAAAAAGCGTGTCATTGGCAAGGGCATGCAGGAGCCAGAGGGACAGTGTCAGTCCACTGAGGGAAAACCACAGGCCACAGTTCCACTTGGCTTAATATCGAAATAGCGGGGAAAAGCCCGGAATGGCACACCTGAGTCATTTGTGCCCAGAGAGATGCCACCCTCCTCCCACCTCAAATCCATGGTTCTTTTGTGCTTGTTTTCTGACGGCTCTGAGTCCCATCCAGGAGAAACGCCGGGAAGGAGAATCCACTATTACACTCACGTTCTCTTCTCTTTTCTCTTTCTCTGAAAGTGGACACCCATCCCCCTTCCTGAAAGCCAAGAGTTAAAGTCCACTTCTTGGCAGGCCATTAGAGTTAATTCATCCTCTAAACACATGTGGGAATACTCATCCTTGGAATTTACTCCAAAATGAGCTGAGACAGGCCCAGAGAGTCCAAAATTCCCCTCTGGAGAGACGAGCTCCCAATTTTCCTTCAGTACTTGCAACAACCTCCTAACCATTCTCCCCACAAGCGATCTTCCTGAAACACAACACCGTTCCCTGGGGGGAAACCCTCCGAGGGCTCCCACGTGCCAGCTCTTCAACGTGGTCCCCCGAGATCTATCTTAGCCTTGCCACGTCCACTCTCTACATCCACCCAAAATCCTGCCCTAAAGAGCATGTTATGCTTTCTCAGTTATGTCACACTTTCTCTTGTTTCTGAGCCATGTGCACATGTGGCTGCTTCTGCATAGAAAGCCCTTCCCTGACTTGCATGACTAGTTAACTCCTATGTCCCCTCCTTCCAGAGTCTACTCAACTATCACCTCCTTTGGGGACAATCTCTCCCCCTATCTTGTCCTCACTCTGCCAAAAACATCACTTTCCCGAGCATCCTCTCCTGTCTTCCCTCCTACAAACCTACAGGGGCTGGAAGACAGGTCCTTTGCCTCCCGCTGTTACTTCCAAATCATTTCTTCTTCCTCCTTCAAATCTCTTGCTTCTTTGTAATGCAAGTCATCAGACTTCACCCACCGCCACTCTGCCTTGCTGTCGTTACTCACAGATTGCCCTGTGCTTCCCCCTCACCCATTGATGGCTTCAGCACTTGGCTCACTGTCTTTCTCTCTGCTCCCACGCTGGTCATTCTTGGCAACTTCAACATCCACCTGGGTGATCCTTCTCAACAGTCTGGTGTCTCCATTTCTTGGTCCCGACAGATTCAGTGACCTTTCCCTCCCTCCCGCCTCAGCCACCAACTCCCGTGGTAGTACTTTATATCTTTGTGAACAGTTCTTTCAACCAATAACTGCATCGCCTCTGAAATGTCAAGCAGCCCCACTCTTTGGCCACATTTTCCCTTAGCCCAGAGCATCTGTTCCAGGAACTCTGATCTCATTGAGAAGCTCAATCCATTGTTCCTTCCTCTTTCTTACCACTATCACCCTCCCTCAAACACATTCTCACCCTCCTCCTCATTCAGATCAGCACTACGTCCACTTCCTTGTGCATGTTGCTCTCCTCTGCTCTTTTTCTCTACACATCACACTAGCCTGGAAAGACCTGAACCTTGATAAACCCGGCTACCTGTTACTCTGAGTCTGTCCCAACCCACCCAACACTGCTGGGAAAATCATATCATAGTCACGCTGATTGGATTTGCTTTAAGTGTGTAAGTGCTAATCACACTGCCAATCACCCTACTTTCTGGCCTCATCAATTCATTTGCCAAGTCCCCAGGAGAACTACTTCATATCTTCTCTACTCCTCTCAAATGTCTAAAACCTCCTTACTCCCAGCAAATGGCCCCTCTCAGTGTCTTACACAGGGATATGGAGGAAATGCGTATTTTTTCTCCAAGCATAATGAGCCATTCTCTTTTCTCTGGATCCATCTCTCAGCTTCTTGGGACCTTAAACCTGCAGTTATACCCTTATCTCTTGGTGTCCCTTCAACTCACCCCAGTTAGACTTATATCACTAACACCCAACAAAAATGGCCTCTTATCAAGGTTATTAATGACTTGCGTTTCTCTAGGACCACCAATAAGTTTTCCGACATCATCACACTCAGACTTAGAGTAGAAGGAAGTTGAAATGCATTCTTTTCTAGATTCTTGTGATGTCACTCTTGTCTGGTCTTCTATGCACCGCACTTTCACTGACTGTGCTCAACCTAGAGCTCTCCTGCAGTCTTCATCTCTTCCCAACTACCGGGTGATCTCAGAGACTGTCATGGGTCATCGTTATTTTGATGGTCCCAGACCCCCACGTGATTATGGTATGTCAAACCTAACATGGCCTCAAAAGATCTGCTGATATCTACACCTCTCTCTCTTCCTCTCTCTCTCACATACACATACACATTCATCAATTCTGCTGTTCTCCCAAGTCCTCATCTTAGTCAATGACAGAATCATTCATGCAACTGTTGAAACCAGTGATCTTAAAGTTGCCCTCGATTTCTCTTTTTCTCTCATACTACACATTTAATTCATCGGCAAGTTCTGGCATCATTACTTCCCAGTATACCCCAAATTAGACCACTTACTACCCTATTATCAAAACATTCATCTAAGTCACTAACATCCCTTACCTAATCTACTCTAAGGCCCTTCTAACAAGTTTTCTTGCCTCCCCTCTTCACCCCACAGAATCCACCCTTCACATAGCAGCTAGAGTGGTCTTTTTAGTTTTATAATAGACTTTATATTTTAGAGAAATCTTACATTCACAGCATCTTTTTTTTTAATTTTATTTATTTATTTTCAGAGAGAGGAGAAGGGAGGGAGAAAGAGAGGGAGAGAAGCAGCAATGTATGGTTGCCTCTCACATGGCCCTCACCAGGGACCTGGCTTGCAACCCAGGCATGTGCCCTGACTGGGTATCGAACCGGGACCGTTTGGTTCCCAGCCCGCGCTCAATCCACTGAGCTACACCAGCCAGGGCACATTCACAGCATCTTTGAGCAAAAAGGACAGAGTCCCCGGGGAGGGCTGGGGTGGCGGGGATGGTGGGGAGTGGGGGGGAAGGCAGAAAACTGTACTTGAACAATAAAAAAAAAGAATTAAAAAAGGACAGAGTCCTTGTATGTCTCCTGTCACCATGCACACACAGCCTCCTCCACTATCAACATCCAGCACCAGAGTGGTACATTTTTTACAACTGGTGACCCTACACTGACACATAATTATCACCCGAAGTCCACAGTTTGCATTAGAGGTCACTCTTGGTTGTGACAAATGCATGATGACATATGCCCACCATCACAGCATTATATGGAGCAGTTTCACCGACCTAAAAATCCTCTGTGCTTCACCTACTCGTCTCTTCCTCCCCCAACCACTGCTCTTTTTACTGTCCCCATGGTTTTGTCTGCTCCAAAATGTCATATAATTAGAATCATACAGTATGTAGCCTTTTAAAATGGTCTTCTTTCACTTAGTAATGTGCATTTATGGTAAGTTTCCTCCCTGTGCTCTCATGGCTTGATAGTCATTTCTCCTTAGCACTGAATAATATTCCATTGTCTGGATGGACCACAGTTCATTTAACCACTCACCTATGAAAGGACATGTTGGTTGCTTCCAAGTTTTGGCCATTACGAATAAAGCTTCTATAAACATCCACATGCAGGTTTTGGTTTGGGTAAATACCAAGGGAACATGATTGCTAGAACATATGGTAAGAGTATTTCAGTTTTTAAAGAAACTGCCAAACTGTCTTTCCTACCATTTTGCATTCTCACCAGCAATGAATGTGTGTTCTCGTTGCTCCACCGCCTCGTCAGTATGCAATGCTGTCATTAGCTCAGGTTTTGGCCAGTCTAATAGGTATCTCGTTAGTATCTCGTTTTATAGCGTGGTCTTTTTAAATCTTAAATCTGATTGTGTTGCTCCCGTTTTTAAAGCCTCCCAGTGATTTCCCACTGCAGCACCGTAAATTCTAAATTCCTTATTATGACCCACAAGGTCCTGCATAACTTGGCCTTGACTCAGCCATGTCTGTTCTGATTGAGCAGCATCTGTGCCATGCTGGTTGTTTAATATCTTGGTTGCCACCCACCTCTCCTACCTCATCATGCACCACTCTTCTCATGGCCACCTCACTCCAGCCAATGGGGCCCTCTTTCATCCTTCAAACAAGCCAGGCTTGTGTCTATCCCAGAACTTTGCACTTGCCATTCATTTCTGTTGTTGTTTATTTGTTTGTTTGCTTGTTTTTGAGATGTTGTTCTGCTACATCTACACATGACTGCCTCCTTCTCGTCAGTCAGGTCCTGGCTTAAATGCTAACATGTAACAGAGGACTTTCCTAACTCCAGGCACTTCTGAATGGATGCATGGAGGGATGGAAAGAATGTGGATCCTCAAAGGAAAGAAAACTTGGTTCCAGTAAGCTAGAAGACCACCGTACCAATGAAAAGAGGCATTTCAGGAGTCAGTGGGAGCAGCCGTTCCATACCCTTGTCAGAGAAAAAGGACCAAAGCAGAAGAGGGAGTAAAGACTGGAATAAGGCAGACCTAAGGGAGCTGGCAATAGCAAGGGAGGTGGCACAAGCTTTTGGAGGACTCTTGGAAGGTCAGATGCCTACAGTTATGATTCTAGGGACCTATCAAGCATCATACTTTAATGACACACCAGCATATGGAATAAGTGTCCAACATACACACCTTGGAAAATCCCCAGAGCCATAGACCAGATACAGTGTGCCTGGGTTAGGGAGAGGTCAGCCCTGGGCCCGTTGTCTGGTGGCTATAGCAACCACTCTGGTCTGCCTCTGTAGGTCTTCCAATTAGCTCAGAAACCTAGGCAGAGCATGAAACTCAGCCTCACTCATTACCAGGAGCATCACAGATCAGCTGTGGTCTGGAGAGCATCCAAGCCTGGGCCACTTGATTTTTTACATGGATGCAATTCTTTTTTTGATGCTATGAAACTCAAAGCTGACTATATTAACATTTATGACCAAAGATAATTGGCAACTTTACATTGCCTCTGTAATGACTTTTTTCTTAAACCATGTCTGATTAAGACACGGCGTAGGTCATAGTGTCTCCAACTGTGGGTCATGAACCATTAATTTGTCATAAAATCAATTTAAACGGTTCACAACCAGCATATTTTCAACAAAATGGAATACAGTAGATGAGAATAGAAAATATCAAAGTGTATCACACACAGTAAGGATAAGTATTATTTTAGAAAACATATGTTTCAGTTACATACACACACACACACACACACACACACACATATGTGTATAATGAGACACAATGTAAAATGCAGGGTCACAGCCAAAAAAGCAGAAGCTATTTCTCTAGGTTTCCCTTGGCTGTATAAATATGTTATGAATAATGTATAAATATATTCTAAAATAATTTCAAAATTCATGTAGAACTCATCCGTGGCGATGTAGAACTGCCAAAGATAATAACTGTCAAACCCAGCACACAAGGGGTGTGGTGATCTGGGACACTGTCCTGGGACTGGGACCCTGACATTCCACCAACCAATGGTCTTCCACCTTTTCATCTCATGTCTCGTGTAAGCTAATTACTAAAATTCTGCAGCACACCAAAATACGCATATTTTTTGCAGATCTGACAAAAAAATAGGTATAATTTTGATTCACTCACATTGGGGGGGAGGTTATTGTTGTGTCAGCTATTATCACTTTTTAATATGAAAACCTAAGGGGAAGAGAGGTCCGTTCCCCTAACTGAATAGTCAGGCATCGCACATTTTAAAACTTCTTCCAGCGCGCCCATTGAAAATCCTGCACTAGGCCACAGGTCTACAGAAGTAGGTTCTAACTTCTCCTAGCCTCTCTGGCATGATGGCTTGAGGGAATCCCCTCCCCCTTTTCTGGGCCTCCAATGCCTCATCTCTAAAGTGAGACTCAGGCCCATTTGCTTCTGAGAAGCCCTCCACGGAAATCATGCAGTCTGAGTCTGCCAAAGGCTGCGTGAATGACCAAGAACTTGAGAATCAGATAAACCGGACTCAGACCCCAGCTGTCGCTTACCAGTGAGTAACATTGCCCGTTCCCTCAATCCGAAATTAGGAATCATCGCACCCCTCATGGGGCAGTGACGCGGACTAGAGCCATTCGCACAAAGCTCCTGGAACAGGACAGGTTCTCTCCTGCCTCCGTGTGCCGGCACCCATGTCTGGGCACCTTGAAGTCCTGCCCAGCCTTCCTCGCCCCAGTCTACCCCCAGCTGGCCTCACCCTCAAGAGCCCCATTCTTTTCCTGGTTGGCAATTCTCACGAACGCCCATCGGCAGCACCCCCAGTTTCCGTGACTGCTCTCCTCCCATCTCAGAAGCAAGCCCTCCTGGTTCTCAGCCTCCATTGCCTGCGGATGCACCTCCTCCCCTCCCCACTCCATCACCTGCTTTCTTCTGATGACATGTCTTCTATGTCACAGCCTCCACAGCCCTGTGGGTTCCAGGATCAAGATCAGCCCTGAACCCATCAGGGAAAGTCACTCTTAGCCCCATCAGCTAAAGGCTGCCTGAGTATCCTCGGTAACGTCCACCAATGCTGCGACAGAGCACAGAATGCTCTCCTGCCTGCGCCGTAACACTATATGGAAACACAAATATTAGAAAGAGAAGGGTCAAATGCACATGAAGTCAGCGATATAAGCTGTGAAATGTGCCCCAAGGCTCCATTTTTAAATCTGTGACAATATAAAAGTCAGACAATTTCCCTCGAAATAGAGAAGAGAAATGCTAAGCTATTCATCCGGGTCACCACACGGCACAGGACCACACAATGGTCAGGGAGGGCCATGCAGATGTTTTAATCCCCCTCTGCTGGTGCTTCTGGCCCAGGCACACAGCCTCGCCCCACACGCTTTGCCCCTCTCTGGCCTGGGATAGTCATTCTAAGGACAGAGCTCCACGGGGTGGAAAGGGGCCTAGGAAACTGTGATCTTATGTCCCTGGGCCAACCCTAGTTCCCGTACCACCCCAATTTTCTCAAGGTTATCTAAGTTCTTCCAGAAACTTCCAAGTCAGGTCTTCCTAGGGCAGTGACTGACCGGTTCTCACGGAAACGAGGCCACGCAGACTGCAGGGCTTGGGCTCCTCCCTTCTCACTGAGTCTTCTTGGTTACACAGGAGGCACACATGATCTGGTTCCACCTGGATCTCACCAGCTCTCCCACAACTCCCTGGGCTCTTCTGTCCCACAGGGTGTGGGGTCCTGCAGCGAGAACTTGAGGGAAGGACAGATCCCATTACTCCAGGCTCATTCCCCATCATAGAGAGTCCATGGCCCTGCCAGAGCCCTGAAACTTTGGCTGGTAGACCCCCTCTGCCATAGAGAGGGGCAGCAAGGGACAGGAGTAACGAGGAAATGGGATGGTGGAAAAACTGATGGAGTAAGACCAAAAAGGATCGATGACTGAAAAGGAATATAATCACTGACGTGTGGGAAAGAAATATTGAGATGAGTTGAAGTTGCGTGTGCGTAGGAGATTTCCTCTGGCCTCAGCTTTCAGAGGAGACAGAGAGTCCTGATCAGGACTCTCCCAGCTGAGGGGACAGGCTGCTTCCTGGAGGGAACTGGACCACCCCACCAGGTGGGCGCCTTCTGCCTAAAGTGTCCTGTCTCCACCACACCTTCCAGCCTGCCCCCCTCTGTGCTGAGATTCCATGTCGCTGAGGCCACATTGGAAGGCGGAGAATGCAGGTTTGTTGCATTAGCTGTGGTGCCAGAGCAAGAGCCGGGAGCCAAGGAGAAGGTCGCAGCCCAGGGCCACACTGCCAGGGCGAGCAGGTCCAGCTGGTGGGGACCACAGCTGGGACAGTGAGCACAAGGCAGTTCTGTCTTACAGCCGTGCCTCTCTGCAGCTGAGAGCGTGCAGACCTCAGAGGAGATAACAAAGAGAGAACGAGAGACCCCAAGGAAGGAAGGACACAGGGAGGAAGAAAGGGAGGGAGGGAGGAGCCTCAGCTGCTGTGCTCTGGGCTCCACATAAAACCTCAGGAGGAAGCTCAGAAGGGAAGAGATATGGCCAGGACTCGGTCACCTTGACACATCCCAGTGAAGCGGTCACCCAGCCACTGACTGCCCCGCTCCCTACCCACACTGAACAGCTCTACACAAGGACATCAGTCCTTAGGATGATCTAAAATTGGCCACGCCGTAACAACCACCCACGATCCTAGCTCTACCCACTGGAGCCGCATGGAGGCGGTCACAGACAGCCCCTAGGATACTGAAGTCAAGTCCTCACCGCCCCTGGATTCTCCAGGCCGCACCCACCTGAGATCATTCACCGGGCCCTAGCCTGTTACCACACCACTGGCCACAGGTGAAAGAGGCCAGCGGGGGGTGGGGGGAACAGTCCCTCTTACCAGCCCTCCTCCTCTCCCAGAAACAGGGCTGGCTACTGGCCTATGACCCTCCCACCAAGACAAAGGTTCAGTCCACTGAATTTGGTAGAGGCAGGGGTGGGTGGACATATTAGTAAATTTTTTCCAGACAAGAGAATTAATATTTATGATTTATGAAATGAACCAACACTTCCTCTTAAACATGCCATCATTGCAAAGGGCTAGAGGAGATAAGAGAAGTTAGCATCACTGCCCATCCTTAGAAAAGGCACAGCAGGAGGGGAAAAATGTTCAAACAAATGCTTGTAAAAACCAAACAAATGTCTGGGGTTGTTTCATTCTCACTCTCAACCAAACACTCTTGCTGATGGATGGGGTTATAGGGGCTCCCCCAGCTGGGGTCTGCCTTCATTCAAACAGCCACCGCCGCCAAAGCTGTCTTTTTATAGTGAAAAAGATAAACGACCCTCTGCCTGTACCCACAGATGACATCACCGAGGCGCCACCAAAGGCGGGCAGAGGAGACAGGCTTTATACCCAGGAAAGACACAGCAGAGCAGAGAACCTTCATCTGGGTCTATGTTCCCTGTGGTATGTGGCTGAGAAGGAAGGAGTCGTATCTGTGCTCTGGTGGCCCAGGCGAGTGGACACTCAGTGAGGCGGAAAAGAAGGACAGGGGCTGCTGACAGGCTGGACATTACCCACTTTCCCGACACAGAGAAAGGATGGAGCTGGCAGCTACTTGCCTGCTGGTCTGCGGGGCCTGGCCAGTTGGACAGGTCCATGGGAAGCATAATCCCAACGGAAACAATGCAGTGTGACCCAGGTCTGGACGTTCCTCCACCTGGACAGCTGCCTCAGCCACCACTCACCTCTACACACCTGGAAGAGGCTGCAGGTGCCAAAACCCAGGAGCAGCTGCTGGAGCCAGAGCTACCACCGCCAACCCCTTCTGCAGGTGGGCGCCCACCGACTCCCAGGTGGGAGAACCCCAGTGCAGAATGCCAAAGCGTCACCTCCCCTGCCAAGGCCACGAGTGGGAAACTGGCACCGGCGGACCTGAGAATAGCCTGATTCCCAGGCCCCTGTCTGGGAATTTTCTCTTTCCAAATATGAAGAAAATAAAAATAGGTAGACAGGAAAGCCAAAATATGTTTGCAAAACCTCAGTCTGGTTTTGAAACGCCTGCTCCCACCATTTCAAGGCTAAGAATAATGGCAGGCGTCGGGAATTCTGGCCCGGTCCCAGAGTGTGAGCACACTTGGACTCGAGTATGCACGGCGTCTGTGCCACACCGAACGCTCTGGAGCTAGTCAGAAGTGTCAGAAGCCTTTAGAGAAACGAATGAGCAGCTGATTAAGAAACGCGGCTGCTGACAAGCAGGAATTAGCCCAATAAAGCATGGCAAGGTGTTCACACATCAACATTTCTCCCCCTCTCTTTCTCCTTCCCTTCCCCTCTCTCTGAACATAAATAAATGAAATCTTTAAAAAAAAAAAAAAAGAAAGAAAGAAAGAAGAAACATGCCAAGGTGTCAGCAGCGGAAACACCCTCCAAGCCACCCATTCGCGAGAGCAGAGCTACCCACACATGGCTGAGCTCGGCCAGGGGCCCGGGCCCGGGGCAGGCTGTTTCCACCTGCAGGGCCCCAAGGCAGGGCCTCCAGGCCACTCAACAAAGAACAGGCAAAATCGGACCATGTCCAGCTTGTCACTTCAACTCAACCACCTTAAACATCTAGGTCCTGTAACATCTTACTAGGGGCTGAGTGGTGTCCCACCCCGACATTCCTACGTCGAAGTCCTAAGCACGAGTCACTGAGAATGGGACTGCATTTGCAGATACAGCCTTTAGAGAGGTAATCAAGCTAAAACGAGGACTTTAGGATGAACTCTAATCCATATGCTGGAATCCTTCCAGGAACAGGTGATTAGGACACAGAAACACACAGAGGGAAGACCATATGAAGACACGGGGAGAATGACCATCTACAAGCCAAGGAGAGTGTTCTCAGGAGAACCAAAGCTACTGACACCTTGATCTCAAACTTGCAGCCTCTGGAATTGTGCGAAAGCATGTTTCTGTTGTTTAAACCTCCCAGTTCCTGGCACTTGGTTCTGGCAACCCGAGCAGATGAATACTCACCTGCTCTGCCTGGTCTGTGTGTTTAATAAAATTAGACTGACACTTGCATTTATTAGGGAGAAACGCAGGGGATGTGAGAGCCACCTTCACGCATTGGAAAAGAACGCCCACTGGTTTTCTGGAGCTGAAGAGGACCGGGGAAAGGAACAGCTACTGGGCCATGAGCCAGGTCTTCCGATAAGCTCTTCGTGCTCATTTTGTCCATAGTCCCTATACCAGCTCTGAGAAGGAGGCGTGACTGTCCCCATTTTGCAGATGGAGAAGATTGTTCCTAGAAGTGGGGAGTATCTTGACAAGGCTGTGCTTGTAGTAAATGGCAGAAGGGAGATTAAAATTGAGGTTTGTCTGACTCCAAAGCTTATGTTTCTCCCTCTAACAAGAACCAATGGTGTAAGTTCAGGGAGGCAGGTCTCCCCTCTAAGAATCAACAAAAGCATCTATCATGTGTGGTAGCAGGTCCTATAACCGGAAGCATCCAAGCAGCGGCTGGAGGATGGGGGATCCGGTTTGCAGTCATGTGTCTGCTGCAATACAACATGGTCAGGTTGCTCTTTGTCCCTCCAACACACGCGTGCACACCTGGGGAGGAGATGATCTGAAGGGGTGTAATTTAAAACCACACGCCCATAATTCTGGTGCGTGATTCCGGGAAGCGTCCCTGTGGGGGATCCTCCTGGGAGGGAGTTGGGTTGTGATGCTCCCCAAAACCCTTCTAGCCAAGAGCTGAGGTCAGGGTATCCACACCCGATCTTCAATGAGCTCAGCCTCTTTTGGCACAAACACAGCAGTCTAGCTAAGGAGAGCAGCAGAGAGTGGCCAGGAATGGCCTTGGCAGGTCAAGCCCAAGGCCCCTGGGGGCTGGACTGAAAGTCTGCTGTGTTTATTATCACTTGCTCAGATCCAGGGAGGGAAGTGGAGACAGGCTGGGCTGGCAGGCCCACGTCACCCCCCATTCGGTCCCTGCAGAGGCCAGATAAGCTTCTGCGACCGTGACCCTGCCAAGGAGCTGATGACAAAGACCAGGCTGACGTCTCAGGGCCCTGCAGCCCTCTGGTTCCAGCCGGGGTCACTCAGGCCCCCACGTGAGCCCAGCCTCATCTTGAGGCAAAGGAAGGAAGAAAGAGTGGATACCTGGCCAGCAACACACACAGGCTCGGTGCCCAGAGGGCGAGGCCACTCTCCCGATGGTGACCTGGACCCCAGTCACTGCACTTGGCTCCTCACCACCTCCCTCTCCCGTGTCCTCCAGGCCTGGGCCCTTCACTCTCTCTGGGTCTCTCTCCTGCTGACTCTGGAGGAGAGAGCCTGGGTCTGGGCCGGCACCTGAGTCAGAGGAGTTTCACTACAGGGCTCAGCTGTAACATCTTCCCAGGAGCATTTCCAAAGCTGCCAAGATTGGTTAAAAGCTAGTCCTCTGTGCTCCTCAAGCACCTGAGGTAATACTTATGGCACTGTCTTAAAATTATCCACTTACTTGCCCTTCTGTCCTACTTATATTCAAACACCTTGACAGTAGCTCTATTCCTAATGCCTGGCATGGATGAAGACAGAGAAGAAAAACTTGGGGGATACTGAAGACCTCTCCAGCAGAGCCTAAATCCTATCTGCATTAAGTCCTACCTCAGGACACTCAGTCAGTCCACAAGGCCTCAGGAAAGTTCAGGAAGATCCAGGTGCCTGAGAGAAATAGGAAGGAATCCTTCGTGAGTCCAGATCACACCCTGGCATAAGGACAGAGGAGACAGCTAAGCAGCTATGGGATTTCCTGAGTGGCAGGAATAAGTCAGCCAAGTGTCAGGAAAGTGATGGAGGAGGAGGAAGTGGGGCCAAATAAGGGATGGAGGGAGGGAGGCAAGACCAGGTAAGCCCAAGGCGAGAGGGAAGCCCCAAAGCCAAAGCTCTCCAGCAGTCAAATACCTTAGCACCTTGACCCCAACCTCTGCCTGCATAAAGCTCCCTGGAGCACAACTGAATCCTGGTCAGCAAAGCTTCTAAGCATCCATCCTGCCCCCAGCCAGGACCCACGGCCCTGGGAGACAGGAAACAGGGGTCAGGGTGACTTCATCCTGCTCTGCCTCCTCGCAGGGAGGGAGCTCTCAGTCTCATCTCTGCATGAGCCTGAACTACACAGGTGATGGTGGAAACAGAGCACGCAGGGGACCCAGACAGGCCTGTGGTCATGGTGCCAAGAGAGGCTTCCCAACAAAGGGCCGAGGTCTGGATCTTGATCCAAGGGCAAGGCTTGGGGTGGGGGACACCGGGCAGGGTTGAGAACCTAGCACATGAGAGAATCGGGTGAGCAGCAGCGGGTGGAGAGGCATCTCAGCTGAGGGACTCAACTGCTGAGTTCTGCCCATCGTCAAGGCTTAGCGGCAACCTCTGCCCCTCCTCCTGGAAGCTTTCCTCGCCTTGACTCCACCGCCCACCCCGGGAGTATGTGATTCCTTCTGACAACCGCTGAGCTATGCCCCTTCCCCATGGCATCAGTCACAGGCCATCTTTGCCTATGGAGATGTCTTCTGACCTTTCCACTGAGGCCACAGGTAAGCAGAGAGCAAAGCCAATGAAAATGAAAACACAGGCCCCTGTTCAAAAAGCAAGAACAACGTGCTCTGAAAATACACTGCTTTTTCCTTTCATCTGCAGTCTTTCTTGACCTGTGTTTGACTGGGTTTTTTAAATTATTTTTTTAGAACAGTCTTTGATTTACAGAATGAACTGTGGTGATTACCCAGAGTTCCCATAAACTCCACACTCAGTTTTCCTATTATTAACACCTCTCATTAGTATGGGGTGTTTGTTGCAAGTAACGAACCAATATTGACAGATCACAATTAACTGAAGTCCATCCCCTCTTCAGATGTCCTTAGTTTTTACCAAATGGCTTTTTTCTGTGCCAGGATCCCATCCAGAACACCACCTCATATTTAGTCACCATGTCTCCTTAAGCGACACTTGCTGTGACAGTTTCTCAGACTTTCCTGTCAGTTTTGAGGCATACTGGCCAGATATTTGGCAAAATGTTCTCTATTGGGACTTGTTGCATGTTTTTCTCACGATGAGATGGGGATTAAGGGCCACGGGGAAGAAGGTCACAGAGGCAAAGTGTCATTTTTATCACCTCATCTGAAAGGGACATGGTCTCAACAAGACTTGCCACCGTTGCTGACCGCGATCGCGGGACTGAGGCTGCACTTGCAGGTGTCTCCACTGCGAAGTCACTCTGCCCACCCCCCCCAAGCTCTTTGGAAGGGAGTTGCTGTGCATGGCCCACACTAAGGGGTGTGGGGTGATGCTCCACTCCTTGAAGGCACAGTATCTGTACAAATTATTCAACACTCTGCACGGGAGATTTGTCTGTTCATCACCTTATTTTTGTGTTCAATCATGTATGTATACCAGCATAAACGCATGGATATTTATTTTATATGTTGGTCTGTGTTCCAATATCATTATATTTTCTTGCTCAACTCGTTCCAGCTTTGATCATCAGGAACTCCATCCAGTGAGTGCCTGTGTTTCTTCGTTATAATAAATAAAAGGTGCTTTCCTGTCCCCTGGCTACCTTTTTCTCTGGCGGAGATAAGATACTCAGACCCCAGGCACAAGGATGGAAACCCTGCCCTTCCCGCTGGCTCTGTGGCCTCTGCAAGACATTTAGTCTCTGAGCCTCAGTTAGTCCCTCCTCTGTAACCTGGGGATCTTGACGTTCCCCACATCGAGTTGTTCCACATATTCATTCCAGAAGATGTCTAGGAAGCACTTAGCACAGTGCCTGCACATGGAAGTTTCCAGTAAGTAGGGGGCTGCTTTGTCACAGAAGGCTTGACTCTCTGAGCCCTGCCCTGAGTTCCAAGAAAAACAGAGGGAACCACGGCTCTTGCTCTGTGCCACAGAGGTCGGCATGGGCGCACACTCAGTCCCCCGTGCCAGAAAAATTCCCAGGTGAAAATTGCCTTACAGGTTATTTCCAAATATTCACCTCATAAACGAACTGTCCAAAGCCACTTCGGTCTGCAGCTTTTTCTGCTGGCAGGCCAGGGTGGGTAGATGCACGTTGACTTCCAGCGGGCACAGACTTCCTGCCATGGCAGAGGTCGGGGCTCAGTGGTCCTGGACCCCCAAACTGGCCACAGAGCATGCCACCTGTGACCTTGCAAACAGGAGGGTGCTTCTTGGACTCCACCCTCCTCTATCACTTCTTCTTAGCTTCCTGGAAAGCCAAGCCCTGAGAACAGTTACTTCTTGGCCATGGTAGGGCTCTGAGTCAAGGTTAGGTGCCATCCTCAGGCCCATGCACCTGGGGGGTCACATGATGGTGGGACAGGCATGAGATAAGTGCCATTCACCCCTCTGTCCAAAAAGGGAGAACAGGGGGCAGCCAGCAGTAACTGGATTGGAGCAATTTCTCAGCAGTTTCCTTATAAGCACAATTAATCTAAAATAAAAAAAAAAATGCATGTACTCTTATAAATATTCACCTTCTCATTCTAACCCAAAGTGACTAACCCTTGGCCCTGGGGAGTGGTAAATGGAAGAGACATGAGTCCCCAGGCAGGGTGGGGTGGGGTGAGGGAGGAAATGAACTATCCTTGTGGCTGCCCTGTGGGTACTGTGCTCCACGTGGTCATGAAGCTGCATCAGTTCAGTGTCCTCCCCACCACGCTACCTGGTCTAGCCCCCTGGCAAAGGGGATTGGCCTGGTGATGGTGCATGACAACACAGGACCAGTCTCATGTCTTCTCTACATAAGCTGGGACAGGAGAATCTGTTCTGACCCGGTGCTGTGCCCAGAGGGGAGCCCGTGAGTTTACAGCTGGCAGAGCATCTCCTCCAGCCGGAGGAGAGAGCTGTGTAGAGAACTAAGCCAACAGCAGGGCGAGCAGAGCCAAGGACTTGTGTGACCAGAGCCCCGATGGTGCCACCTGAGCCAGACCTCTACCCCAGGACCCTAAGCCAATAAAAAATCCCTACTTTGCTTAAGCTATTTGAGGTTGGATGTTTTTTATCACTTGCACCTGAAAGATCTTAATTCATTCCCGTTTTTCCCCCAAGAACTGCTTTCCTCTCAAGTATGGCCTCCCACAGACCCTCTCTCGCTTTCTGTAAGAAGGAGGCTCCTGAGTATATAAGTCCATCCCCTTGTCCTGGGACATTTCCATGTGGAGAGGGAGGGCCATTCTCTCTCCTGTGTCTGCCAGTCCTTCCAAGCTCTGGAAACAATTATAAAGTAACCACAGCTCATACATGGCAACTGTCTCTTCCCAGACTCAAGCCTACCCGCACAGCATTGACCCTGACAATGAACAATGCCCCAAGTGTGCAGCCTCTGCAGAGGGAAGTGCCAGGATGGTCTCACCACGTAGCTGCCTGCTCCACGCAGACCGCCCTGGCCACAGCCCCGGCCAGGACCAGCCCCTCTCCCAGGGATCTGCTGGTCAGCTCCTCCTTTATATGACTTGGAGGCGGCTGGTATTGTCATGACAGCAGGAAATGGCTCTTTAGTCCCTGGGAAGTCCCTCCCAATTGTGAGGATTACATCAACCTCTGGCTGCAGGCCCTCGTCTTCCAAGATAACTGGGACTGAATGTGGGAGCAATCAGCAACCCTGAGCACCCTCCCACGCTCACAGTTTCAGCCAATTACACACATTCTGGGCCCGTGTAGAACCCAGGGCTGCGGATAACAGGGGTCTGGGAAAGGAAGACTCTAAGCATGACAGGGTGGGGGGAAAGGAAGGTCAAAGAGGCAGGTTGCAGCAGAAAAGGCTGAATCATAAGTGGCTTCTGGCTACAAGCAAGCAATTTGGGGACATGCTCTCTGATACCACCAAGCTCCATGGCTCTCCCATTCTCACTTTGAACCCGAGCAACCTACCTATCAGATACACCCCAGGGAGGAGCATGACATTTTTAACCTTCTTTTAGTCCCTAAGCCTATGTCATTCATTTCCATGAACACTTCAGGCTGAGGCACAGCTGGGGTTCACTGTGGCTGTATCACCTCCTGGCAAGGAACTCTCACTCCAGCCCTTCCCTTCCACCTAAGAGAGCTAGTGCACACTTCAGTTCATTGACTCTCACTGTTGACCAGCCACCAGTAGCTCAGCTCACAATAGATCCTGATGTTGATGATGGCAGAGGTCGCTGTATGAGCCACTGACTCAACCCCCAATGGCACAGGCCTATGCCACGTGGCTATTCCAGCGAGGCCTCTCATGCAGCCTTCTCTACCATCACTGCCCTGGTGGTGGGCTTCGGCCTTCAAGAGTCAAGTTGAAAAGCAGTGGACTCTCATATACCAGAAAGCCTGTTTCCAGACAGGACCCAAGGGGTTCTCCAGGGAGGTGGGGTCTGGTACTCCACTGATCCTCTTCTGACAGATTCATTTATTTTTTTGAGCACCTACTGTGTACCAGACACTCCTCTAGTAGTGAAGAGAACCAATATCCTTGTCCTCAGGGAGCATACGTTCTAGCAGAGGGAGAAAGATATTTTAAAATAAGCCTAATAAATATTAGTATAACTTATAGAACATGTTATAAGGTTGTAAGTAGTATGGGAAAAAAGAGAAAAAGTGGCAAAGTAAGGGGGGGCCACGTTGCAGGATAAAACGAAGTGGCCTCATTGAAAAGGTAAGCATTGAGTAAACCCTCAAGTAAGGAGATAGCTAAGAGGACAGGAAGGGAACAGTGTTCCAGACAAAGAGAATGGCCAGAACAAAGGCCCTGAGACAGAACATGTGTGGCATCTGCAAGGAGCAGCAGGGTCCCCTGTGCCTGGGCCAGAGTGAGCAAGGGGGAGGTGAGTAGAGCAGAAGCTGGAGAGGAAAAATTGTTCCAATCAGAGGGAACAAGCGCCCCTAAGGCCAGAGAGGCAGGAAACGCACGCAAGTCAGACCAAACACAGGCCCCTCCCTTAGAGGCCCCAGTACTTCCCCTCTAGATGATGCTTCTGCTCCCAGTGGCCCTTCTCCTGCTTTCAGTCCCCTCCACTCGGCCAGCAGACCCAGGACCTGGCCACCTCACAGCACAGCGGACTGCTCTTTCCAGTCTGGGAGGAAGCTGTCCCACCTCAGCCCTGCCCCTGCCCTGCAGGCAGAAAGGCTGACCTCTGTGAAGAACTGAACTGAGAAATGCACCAGTAATCAGAAGGCCTTTCCTTGCTTTCAGCCCAGGCCCAGAAACCCCAGATTATAGATCCAAGCCCCTGGAATCTCCCAATCAAAAGCTGGCACCCACGAGGCAGGGGCCAGCCAGGCCCGGGACGCGGAGTTCTCACCTCCCATGCAGCCAGGGCCCAGCAGCCATCTGGCCAGGCTCCGCATGGCCAATTAGGCAGCAGGCCGGCTGACACCAGGGCTGCCAGGGCATTGGGCTGCGGGAGGCATCTGAGGCAATGCTGCCCAGCTGCTCAGGCGTAACGAAATCAGGCCTTCGCAAAGAGCGCATTACCAGCCCCAGACATGCCAAGAGCTCCTTGGATCCGCTCTTCCTCCCAAGCCTCACCCTCTCCTTGGACTCGTCCTGTTAGAGCTAAATGGGCTCTATTTATTGCCATCCAAGACTTTCAGTTGGCAGGACACAGTCGTGGCTGAACTAACCAGCAGTGATAAGTGGCCACACTCAGTCTGTGGGCACGGAGCTTGCTGCCATGGCTCAGGAGCCCCGCTTTCCCTTTTCTTACCGAACGTCTCTGTGCCACAGGCAAATCAGAACCTGGAAACCATCCTCAGAGAGATGAGGATGGGGCAAGATGCTCAGATGAGTCATTGGGATAATGGCAGAGTCACTGGAGCTTGCTGGACCTCAGTTCCCCTTCTTGTAAAACGTTGGGGTCCAAAAGTCATCGTCGTAAGGGCTATTGCAACTATGAGGTTCCAGAGACTCTAGTGCTCTTCTCTGAGAGCAAAGAAGGACTTTGATCTACAAGGAGTTACTGAGAGATTCAGCGGCCTGGGTCGGATTGATCAGGGCTTGTTGCAAGAGACGAGGGGCTGAGAGAGGTCCTCTCCAGAATCATCTGGTGGCTCTCAATGCATGTAGAATATGGGACTGAAATAAAGGGCTGATAGTAGGGCTGGAAATGCAGTGGCATCCCATTCACTGTGGTTGACTTCAGCAGAACAGGGGACTTAGAACTCAGATTTTCAGGAACCCCAGGAGCACAGCTGTGGGTAGAGAGGGGAAAGTCAAGGGGTCTGCTCCCGGTGGAAGAAGCCAATGGGAAGGCAGCTACAGTAGAGAGACCAGTGTGGGCCTCCAGCATCTCGGAAGCAGGAAAACAGGCAGAAGAGATTGACATTGGGTGGCCGGTTGAAGAGTCTGATTTTGCATATGTCTGAAGCTTAGAAAAGAGGTCAAGAAAGAGGCCAGGGTGGGGCCACATACTTGGGAGATGTTTGTACGGACAGATACATAAAAGGGATTGAGTAGATGACAGAGGGGAAAAAAAAGCTGGGGGCTACAGGGGAGCAAATTGGAGAATGCTGCATTTAAGACTCGAGAACTGAGAGAAGGCCGAGTGTCTGGGAAAGGCGGTGATGAAGGGGCGGTCAGAGCAGTAGGAAGAGGCAGGTGGCAGGGCAGAAGAGGGTCACAAGGCCTGTGCATCAGCTAGACCTGCCCCCCCTCCCAGAATAAGGGCGCACTGGAGTTCCTGCTCCCCTTGGTGACTGGTGGAAATGTGACCTTTTCCTGCCATTCAGTTGTAAGTGACAGTAATGTGTCACTTTCAGCCAGATGTTGAGAGCCAATGGGAGAAACTGGGGGTGTTCTCTGCTCTGTGGGTCCAGGAGCGGCAGGAGTGTCCTCTCCTGTTTTAAGCCACTGGGGTCATTGGTAAACATAGCACAGCCCAGTAGCTACAAATGACCTGACACACCAATGCAGGAGTTTCTAGAAGGAAGATGGTGGCCAGCAGTGCTGACTGGGGAAGTTATTGAGTCAGGCCAACAAGTAGACATCAGCGACCCTGGAGCTTGGGTTGTGGGAACAAGAAGCAGGCATTAAGGAATGATGACTTGAAGGCAAAAGGTCTGGACCTCCCTTTTCAGTATTTTGGGGACTGTCAGAAAAGAAATGGGGTGACAGGAGGGCCAGCAAGGTGGGGAAAGGCTTAAGCTTTTATTCCTAAGAGAAGCCAGTGAATAAATGAAAGGATAATCTGAATAATGGTCTGATTTGTCCAAGCTCATTACTTCTCCATCTAGTTGGGGAGCACAAGAAGTGGGGAACCAGATCTGGCCCTGGATATTTTCATTCCTTGTTGCATACTCACTCTAGGAGCTGACTGAGGTTCAAGGGCATTGAGCTAAACTTGGCAGCTGGGGGGCAGGGGATGTGGAGAGCGCAGAGCTAGAGAGGAGTCTCTAGAAAGATCCTGGTGGTAGGGATGGAGGGGAAAGAGAGGAAAGTGATGGAAAGATGATCGATCTAGAAGAAACAAGGAAGTTCAGGAGCCCCTAAGGACTGACCTCCAGCTACGTGAGTTTCCACATCCATAAAACAGGGCTAACCCTCACAGCACAGGGTGGTGGGGAAGCTCTGGGGGCATGATGCATGCCTGTCGGCACATTACAAGCTGCAAGGCTCCAAGCACATTCAGTGGAATCGTAGCTTGCTAAGGGGACAACCTCAGGTCTACACTGGCTGCACCCAGAGTTCTCCCATGCTGCAGTGTGGACAGAGGTGAGAGGCCTCAGTCCCACCTACAGCCTCACTGGGTGACACTGGGTTAGTCATCTCTCCTTTCTAGGCCTGTTTCTGATGCATCAAATGAGGGACATGGGACCAGACAAGCTCTGGGAGAGCTCTCATCGCTGCATCATACCATGCAGGGATTCTATTAGCCCTCTGCTGGTCTGAACTTCTTATATAAATAAAAACAAAACTATTTGTAATAAGTTAATCAGTTATAATATTACCAAGTAGATGAACAGACACCAAAAAAATAACAAAAGAACTAATAACTGTCAAATGACACTTCAGATCTTTCATTCCTTTGACTCAGTTCTCAGCCCGAGGACATGCATACTTTGGCCACATTAAAAGCCCTTTCCTGCCAACGGAGGATCCCGCTGGGCCAGCCAGCCCAAGGTGCAGCCTCTCGCTGGCCAGCTCAGAACACCCCTTCCCCGCACCTGCCTCCAACAGCATGGCCCCAGCTGTCGGGTGCCTTCGACAAGCTGTGTGCACATGTCTGAGTCCGCCTATACCGCCCGTTCCCCATGACAGAAAGAGTGTGTCACTGAAGCAAAACCCATAAAATAAGCACTTGGGTCTCTGTTCACCCTGACCTTCATTACTGTTACCAATGACAAATGTAAGATCCCAGGAGAGAAATCTTGAGCTCTGGGCTGCATTAGCCCTTGGACCAGTGCTTGTCAATTCCCTCAGGGGAAGCCAGTCCTGAAAAGTCCCGGGAGGCTGATACCCAGAAGCACCTCCCCTCTCCTGTCAGTGTGTGAACTGATCAGCCTCTCTCGCTCTCTCACTCCCTCCCATGTACACATACAATCGCGTCAGCAATGGCCATGCTGGCCCTGGTTCTTGGAGCTGAGCACCTGCCTGGGTTTAATTATGCCTCTTCTCTTAATGGCCTAAATAGAGTCCTACAGGCTTGATGACTTGGATGTAAATGAGCCGTGCCAATGATCATGGAACAAAGTACCACTAAAGGAAGTGCCCGGGCCACTGCCCATCATGGGCCAACTCAGCCTTGCAGCCTCGTGAGGGCAGCACACATCTGTTCTCAGGTTCAAAGCCATGGGTAGAGGCCAAGTGTGCATGTGGAGACAGGCCCAGATATGCAGCTTCATGTGGTTACAGTCTTCCAGGAAAAGCAAAATGCCAGGCTAAGCCCACTCTACCACCCCACACACCTGTCCTCCTCCCCTGCAGGTGACAGCCATGTAACCCCGGTGGTGATGAGGTGAGCCTTGCTTAAACTTTGAGTGGGATGAGCAAGGCCTGGGGACAGACGGGGGTCCTTAAGAAGTCCCTAGCCTAGAGGTAGAGGCAGCTCTACCTCTCCTGAGAGGTGTGCCCCTCACCAGCCGCCTGGACAGCTGGGACCAAGTAGCTCTACCTGCATTTACTGTGGAGGAACAGGGGCCCGGGTGGATGCGGGAGTTCTGCAGGTGGGACTCTGAGTTTTCTGCTTAGGGCTCCCTGCTGAACAATACAAGAGCCTTCACCACCTGGACTGAGGAGTGCATGGTGCAGGGTCCTGCTGTGGCCCACATGTCCTGCCTTAGCCAGGCCCCCCTCTGCTGTTACACCAAGACCCCTGTTACGACAATGCAGCAGCCATGCCTAGGGGACAGGATGCTGGGTCTTGTCTTAGTTCCTTCACATCTGCATAACCAAAATGTAGAACCAAATGTTGAGGTCTCTGAACAGTACTTTCCCCCCTCTAAGGTGAGATGCTGGGACCGGGCCACCTGTAGGGTCCCGTTCCCACAAGACACTTCCCTGGATAAACTTACTTTAAAGACCATACACCACAGACGAGCGCAAGCACAGCGGGAACTCAGGAGTGCCGTGGAGGGCCCTGGCCATCATCATTGCCCGAGGCCCCACCAGAGTTCTAGAAATTCCCCTGGAAGAGACAAGGCCCAAGGCAGGGCACTTGCCCAGACGCTACCTTTAAAGACACCTCCCTCCACCAGAAAGAGAACTGGCTGGGCCTGTTTCAGTCACTCACGTACATACATACCTCTTCGTCTCTTACCAGAGGAGGCCACGCTCCTTCACCTACAGTTTAAGGCCTCCGCAGTCTGGCCTCATTTCACTTTTTATCCTTCTGCCCCTACACGCAGCTGCAGCCCCAGACTTGGGGGCAAACTGACCCTTCCCTGAGCGTACCTTCCATTGTCCCAACCTTTCCACACAGAGAATGCCGGTCTACCCCGTCGAGATCAACCTGCCCATTCATTAAAGAAGGTCCCCAAGGACTCCCACATAGCACGTCAAAACCCGCTTCCAGTTCCTCTCGCTTCTAATTTTTGAAGTGGATAAAAAAACATTTCTTCAAACCAGTCTTCACTACTTGGCACTAGCTCTTCCTTTCCTAGTCTTCCAGGCTGAACTGTGTCCCCCAACTTCCTATGCCGAAGCCCTAGCCCCCAGGAACTAACAACACGACTATATTTTTAAAGAAGTCATTAAGTTAAAGGAAGGTCATATAGATGGGCCTTCTAATCTAATCTTAGAAGAAGAGGAGTTTAGACACAGAGACATGTGCACAGAGAGGAAAGACCATGTGAGAGCAGAGCAAGAAGGAGGTCGTCTGCAAGCTGAAGAGAAAGTCCTCAGAATGAAACCAAAACCTACCGATACCTTGCTCTTGGACTTCTAGTCCCCAGTATTATGAGTAAGTAAATTTATGTTGTTTAATCCACCCAGTCTGTGGTACTTTATTATTGTATTCTTAGCAACTAAACACACCTAATATTTTGTCTCTCCACCCAATCAGCCCAAATGTGAGTTGCAGAAAGAACCTCCAACTGTTGAGTCCAATTCCCCTACTTTGCAGATGGGTACATAGAGGCGCAGGGAAAGGAAGGGGGCGACCTAAGTCACTCAGCTGGTGGGTTGAGCTTCTATCCAGGGCTGTTTTGGTCATAAAACACTGAGCCCTAGAAACACATACCTCCCGGGTTTTTGGCTACACGGCCCTGCCTGCGTTGAGCACACACAAACAACACTTCCCCGTGTACACTGCCCAGCCTACTCCAAGCCGAGTGTGAGTGGCAGACACACAGGCCTTAGCTGCCTGGCTTTGTCCAGAGACAGTGGTCTCAGGAAATGCTGGGCAGGCCCACAGAAGCCGCTGAGAAGGCAGAATAGGGCTTTCTGGTGGGCACCCGAAATCACCTGAACAAAACACGGAGCCATGTGAGGGAGTGTGAAAGGAAATCATCTCAAGGGGAGCCTCACTGTGGTCTAGACCTGCCTCTGAGCCCCAGAGCCTCCTCCTGAAAGCCAGGCCCCCTCCGAAGTGGTACGCCTTGATTCAATTTTTCATCACCATCTCAACACTTACTGAGTGTATTTGTGGAGTGCGTGAGAGGCAGAGACCCACGCAAAGCCAATGCCTGGGAAGTTCAAGGGCAGAGGAGATCCCTTGGACTGGCTGATCAGGGGCAGCTTCCTGAAGAGGCTGGAACTTGACCTAGGGACTGAAGGACAGGCGGGGCGTTGAGAAGAGGGGTCACACCAGGGACAGCTTGCTGTCCCTGGGCAGCCCTGTGGGCAGATTTGATTTCAGGTTTCTGAGTTCAATTTGTTGCCCAGGTCCAGGCTGGTTTGGGACTTTGTCCCTGGTACTGAAGACTGACAAATGTCCATCTAGAGGAGAGGGCGTACAAAGTGAAGGCACAGTCCTCACTATAAGTAGCTCCTCGTGTGAATGAGAAGGCCAAGCTCCCATTTTGAGGTCAAGCTCACTGACCACTGCCAGCTCTTCTCAGCAGTGACTTGGAGTCTGACTCGGATGACAGGGTTGAAATCCCCCTCCATCTTCCAGGATCCCTGAATGTTTATGGCCAGCATTTACGAATGAACACGGGAATAAATACCTCCAGGATCACGATTTGGGACCACAAGTGGACTCCTCCTAATGGGGTATCTCTGACACCACAGTAAGTCTAGTTAGCTGCCTGAACTTGGCCTTCTTGTTTTGGGGGTTCCCAGCAACTAGGGCTTCCCATATGAGGGTCAAATCCCCAGACCCATAGGTCACCTCCCCCTCTGCCAATTTCTGAGCAAAATTTCCATTTCAGCCAGTATCTGCTACCTGTCTAGCTCTAGAACACCTTCCTCTCCCATCTCTCCGGGTTGAGGAAGTATGAACTGGTGCTTGAATAATGAAGATCCATTTAGGGGTAGCTGACCATAAACTGAAAGGGTTTTTTTTCCAACACTACTAGTTTCCCTTAATAATGTGAAGCACTTGCCTCCTTTGTGTATAAACTTTACAATGAACTGAAATATTATTAGAATTCTCAACTAGATTTGTTTTCTTAGGAATGAACAATGGTTGATTATAAATAGAATACCACTCTCCTTTGCTGTAAAAGAAGCACTCCCGTTACTGTGTTCACTCTGTGGCTAAGCAGCTGGAGGTGGGATTGGGTCTGCACTGGGGCTAGCCTCCTTTGGGTGCATGGGGCTGTTCTCACCTACAGGGAGAGGGGCGCCCTCACACCAAAGCCCAGAGACAAAGGAAAGAGGGCCAAGGAGAGAGGCTCAGAGTGTCTCTGGCACATGGCCTTGGCCACAAGAATGTCAAGATGTCTAGCAGGTAATTCCAGTATTCAAATGGAATCTTCTGGTCAGAGTCTGCCCAGAATGACAAACTGTGAACCTCAGGCAAGGTGTCTGAGAAACTGCCAGCCCTTCCAGACTAGAAGGCAGAGGGTAGAAACCAGAAACTATGAACTTGAAGAATGTGCTTCTGGAATTCTTCATGTCATTTTCTCCTGTTGTTCTCCTTCAGTCATCAGCTACGTCTTTCGAAATGCCTGTCCTGCTTCAGACGCTCCAAGGAAAATCAGGGTGCACCCCATGGCCAGAGTGCTCAGGAGGAAGGGTTATGTTTATTATTGTGGGTGTCTTAATGAAATAGATAATTTTCTAGAAAGATAAAGGTTAGCAAAATTGACTCAAGAAAAATATTCTCTAAATAGATCGTTAACCATGAAATAAACTGAACAAGAATGTGGAAGAATTATCTCTATAAAAGGCTATGGAGCTCAGTTTTAGGGATGAGTTCTTTCCGATTGTCTTAGAGCAGAGAAAGAAATAGAAAATGTCCTAACTCCTTTTATAAGGCTAACACAATTTTAAGAAAAACTTGGCAAATGTAATATAAAAATACATACACAATTTTATATAATATATGTAATACTGTGTATCTATATGCACATACATACACATACAGACAATCTTATGACTATAGATGCACAAATCCCAAATAAAATAAATAAATCAAATCCAGGGGCTATTAAAAGAATAATTTAACATGACTAATGCTGTGTTTATCTCTGGAATGTAACGATGATTTAAGATTTGGAAGTTTGTTCTAGTCCGCATCAATACGCCATGGGGGGAAAAAGCTGTAAGAGATTCTAAGGATATATTTTTTAATGTAATACTTTTTTATGAATTAAAAAAAAATACTTAGCAACCTAAAATGTGTGAATTTACACCAGTAATTGACATCCTGTTCATAGTGAAATAATAGGAGCAGTTTTGCTAAAATTAGAAAAAAGGCAAGTTTGACTTCTTATCACTATCAGGATTGTACATTTTCTATTTCTAGACAATAACATGAAACAGAAATACAGTATTTTTAAAAATCCAGGAGAACAAATGATCACTATTTGAAGAAGATAGTATATTCTACCAAAAATAAATAAATAAATCCCAAGAGAAAAACTACCAACACTAATAACAATTTGGTAAGGTTAGCAATTCCAAGTTAAGAATACACAAATCTACAGGTTAACTATATACAAGAAATAGTTAGTTAATAGTTAATAGAAAATACAATGGGAAAACATGATGCTGTTTAAATGAGCAATGAAATAAGAATAATAATACACGTAAAATAATCTTAATGAGAAAACACATAAGGTCTATTAAAAACATTTTTTAACACTTTAGCAAGACATAAAAGCAGAATTCAAGAAATACCATGTTTCTGGGAGAAAATGAATATTTTTTTTTAAATTCCTTCGCAAACATTTTTCTAAAAAGAAGAGCTTTGCCCAGCAAGAGGGGGAAGCGGGGCTCCCAGGACGCACTCTCACCACACAGAGTCAGGGGCCGGGGACCAGAGTCCCCGCCAGCCATGTCCACGCGTAAAGATCTACCATCAGGGAGAGGAAAATACGTCAGCTTTAGAAACACGATAGGACGTGAAACATGAGGATAATTCTTGAAATCAGCTTCGGAAATTGTGAAACATACATTTTCTTCCGTGACTGTTCAAAAATCACTAAAGCTTTACATTAAGGTAAGAAGTTAAATGAGACTGTGAGTGCCATCTCATGGGGAAAGCAACCGGCCCTTCTTTGTCCCCACCTCCCACTTGTATAGCCCACAGTATCTGATGTTTCATCAAGCCACAGTGATAAAAATAGTACAGAACTACAATCAGAACTACCAGATAGCTCAGTCAGATGGTACCTGGTCCCAAATGTGAGAATTTATTCATTGATTAGTTGGTAAAGGAGGCGTCATCCAGCAATGAGGAAGGGAAGGGTTGATTACTTGATGGCTGGGCTAAATTGTTTTACTTTTGAGGGGGAGAATAAATTCTCAATTCAATTTAAGAGAAAATAACTTCAGATGAGTAAAAAGTTTATCTGAAATCAAGTGAATATAAAAATACTGATTAGAAGAAGATAGAGATCATTAGCAGAGAGTGTTGCACTCCACGAGAGCAGGGGTACGCGTCTGTTTTGCTGACTACTGTATCAATACTAGAATAAGGCTTGCCACATATTCAGTGCTCAATAAATTAGTAAAAGGATGGATGCATGAATGAAACTTTTTTCCCCTATAAATATTCTGGTTCTATCCTTTATTACATTTTCTACTAAGGTTTTTTTTCCCTTAATTCCTAGAATTTTTAAAATGTTCTAACATCCTAAGGATAAGGAAAAGTGTGCACGTGGCTTGCCGTATCTGCATGCACTGGGTTGCAACTCTTTCTCATGAATAAGGAGATATGTTGTATCTTCTTATATCTTAAGGATAACTCTGTAGGCGATACTTATTATAAATAGTTACCTCAATTTGTCCTTTGCCTTTTCACACCTTGAATTGTTCACATACCAAAAAACACACAACTTATTTATATAAGATCAGCCAATCCAATCAAGTCTCTTTTATAACTTCTTTCGATTGCTATTATCTACAGAAAGCCCTTCTCAGTTCCCAATTGTTGAGGAGACTGAGACCACCCTCAGTAGCCTGGTCCAAGTTACTTCATATGGGGCTAGAGCATCCTCTCCGAGGGCCTGGAAACCTGCTCACAGGCATTGGGTCCGGAGGGTTTCTTATCCCAACCAGACTCATCAAACCCCGAAGCTCCCGGCTGCAGCGCACTCTTTTGCATAACCACTGGGTGAGGTCATATGTTTGGGACACCATTTTCCATCACCATGGAGATGATGAGCCCTCAAAGCACTGGCAAGAAGCCTCCCATGCAGGACTGAGCCAGCGAAGAAGAAGGAACAAAGAGAGGAAGAACCTTCCGACTTGCCACAGGACCCAAAGCATATCCCAAGGAGCTCATGAGGTCATACTCAGGCACACAGTTTCCTAGGTGTTGAATCTGTTTAGAAAGCATCTGACCTTCCAGCCCTGCCCAGCACATAGCTGCAAGCCACAGGCAGCACCCTTAGAAGATGACGTTCCTGTCGATTTTAACCTCTGGTGCTCCCGGCCTGATTCGGTGCTGTCTGATGGCCTCCTCTGGAATTCTCAACTCAGCTCTGTTTTTCTCAGAATAGAACTCCCTGGTCCCGATCGCTTCGCTTCATCATTCTTACCCTCTCGGCCTTGTCCAGATTCAATTCCTACCCCGCTCTCCCCTTTGCTCCCAGGATAACCACTCTAAGGCAAGAGTCTGATTGCCTTACTCATCGTCTAAAATTAATTCCATGATTAACCGTTGACCTAAGGGGGCGGGGATCTAAATTCCTTTAGGATGCTATTCAGACCCTTTATGATCTGGGTCCTGCTTCTATCTCCAGCCAATATCTTACTCTTACCACACCCTCCTTCATGCTCTGCTCCAAACATAGGCGGCCTGGCATTTGAAAATGCTGTTTTTCCATCTAAATAACCACCTGCTGCTGATACCACTCTGCTAGGCACACACACACACACACACACACATACATACACAACATATATACAGACCCATATATACATGTGTGTACATATATGTGTGTGTACATTTATGCATGTGTGTGTGTATATAATTATATGTAGTAATATTTCAGGTAAGGAAATTAGGGTTCAGAGTCGTTAAACAATTTACCCAAGGTCACACAGCTTGTAAGTAGCAGAGCTGGGATTCAAGCCCAGCTTTTTCCAGCCCAAAAGTCTTCGTCCTTTTACTACCTAGGGTGGCCAAGCATCCCAGTTTGCTCAGGACCATCTCTGTCTTAGTACCGATAAAGACTGACTGGAGCTCTAAGAAAACAGGCAGTCGGGAGGGTCCACAGAAGGAGCCAGGACTTCGGAAGTTTGCCTATAGAATCCTGAGAACACACAAAGGCCCTACAGGAAGAACCCCATGTTTATAACAAGGCTCTACAGTTCTAACTTTCCCTTTCCCCTAACTTCCTCTTCCCCTCTATAAATACCCCCATTCTGGCACCTCAGAGTGTGCACTTGGCTTGCCATGTCAGCACCCACTGGATTGCACCTCTTCCTCTGGCCCAAATAAATCCCTCTTGATGATGAAAGACCTAGTCAATACTATCCTTCCATCAACAGTATGGAAGTCTCGTGTCCCCAGGAACCCCTCATTCCCCAGCAAACCAGGACAGCTGACCACTGCCTTCTCCTGTTAATGCCAATTCGTCTTCTGCATATGAGGTCTTTGTCTGCCTCCTTCAGGGATGCTTCCAAGGCCACCCTGCCCCCAGAGAAGGGTGTTTCCTCTGTCCTGCCACATTCCTGGGCCTGTCTTCCTCCTAAAAAATCACCTCTGTCAAAATGATCTTGTAGACTCTCTCTTGCAGGAGGAAGGATTTCTGAAGGTTGGGACCGAGACCCCGTGACCACTGTGGTCCTGGGACAGGACAAGGAGCAGGAGTTCAATTAATGTTTGTGTGAGAAGTGGGCGAATCTGACAAGGGCTGCCACCATCTCTGAGAAAGTGGTTTCCAGAAATAACTCTGCAGCTAAAAAATCCAGGAGTGTGTCATGTCTGGAGTCCCATATTTAGCAAAAACAACCCAAGTGGTTGCTCTGCTTGGCACTCAATGGCCCCATAAGTTCTACAGGCACAAGTCCGGCCCAGACCCCTCGGCTGCTGGTTTTTAAGCCCATTGACATCTCCAATGCCCTTGCAAATCTCTGCAAATGTTGGTTGGTAGGAGCCATTTAAGCAGCTGTCCTGGAGGATAGAGGAAAGAGGATACATAGAGTTCCCAGCTTTCAGAATGGCTTCTGCTCTGAGGTCTCAGAAATGATTATGTTTGTGCTCAGCACCCACAGGAGGGAACTGCTTCTGCCGGCACCTACACAAAGCCTCTCCCACCCCAGGGCGCCCTTTAAGAAGACTCGAGTCCCAGAGATGGACAAGGAGGGTGGCTTCGCTCCCACTTGGAGGCTCGGCCCTGGTGAGCAGGCAGACGGGAAATGCAGGATGAGGCAGAAGAGAAGCTCCATTGTTTGCTGTGAGAAGGAGTTCAGACTCAGGCTGGTTCTGATTTATGCAAACATGTGCCACTGCCATGACGGGCACCTTCCGGAATCAAAACCACCTGACACGTGTCAAAACACCAGCATCACTGCCCACCAGCAGCCGTGACATCTCTCTCCGCGCAGGAGAGACCGATATTCGATCCACCTCCTCCTTCCCGCCGTGCCCCATGATGAAAACACTGCTCCCACAGTGGCACTCTGGAAGGGGTTGGGGACGTGTTAGTGAATAATTAGAGTTTTAGCTCTTGGGAGAAATGCAGAAGAGAAAAGGTCAAGGATGAGAAGAAAGGAGGATATGGAGGAGGAAAACTCTGGTGCCCAGAAGGCCTGTGTGGCTCAGATGACTGGGCATCATTCTGTAAACTGAAAGGCTGCAGGTTCCATTCCCGGTCAGGGCACATGCCTAGATTGTGGTTTGGTCCCCAGTCAGGGTGTATATGAAAGACAACGGATCAATGTTTCTCTCTCACATCAATGTTTCTCTCCCATTTTTTTCCCTCCCTCCAAAATCAATAAGCATGTCTTCGGGTGAGGATAAAAAAACAAAAAAACAGTGTCCAGAAAACTCAGGAGTGAGGCCCCCAGCTTAGGAAGCCAACCATTCATTCACATCGGCAGTAATAAAAAGGAGAATATCTCTATTATCCCTGAATGAGCACAGCACCTGAGAGTTCACAAATGTTCATTAGCTCACGTTGAGCTCTGCATCCAACTTTGGGGGTCAGAAGGGTAGTGATTATTAGTCCCATGGTGTAATGGCAAATTCAAGATGCAGAGAGGTTAAGTAGCACACCAGGTCTACAGTGGGTAAGAAGTGGAGGTTACGCTTCCACCCAATCCTGTCTTACTCCAGATTTTATTTACTTAACAAGCCCTCGTAGACGCCTTCCTTTGTTTCAGGCACGGTTCTCAGACTCTCCCACCTGGCCGTTCGAGTGGCCCTGGACTGTCTGCAGCTCCACCCGTGTCTCCTCCTGCTGCTGATCTGTCTCCTTGGTGTGTTACTGCCGAGCATCCTGAGGCATCTTTGTGATAAGTAAGCATTACCTGCTTTACTGCAGAGTGTCCCTCAGGAACCAGGTGGGCAGAAGGAGACTTCTTATGTCCTAGCTGTCCACCTACTCGACTCATATTCTGAACCCACTGTGTGCCATGCCTGGGACTAGGAACCATGGAGGTGGAGCTCAAGCTCCAGATGCCATCCCCACCCCACGACCTTGGCCAGGTCACACACATGTACCCTCTGTATCCCATTCTGATCCAGAAAGCTGGGCCAGACTTCCTGGGAGGGGATATGTGGTCAAGTTCAGGCTGCTGGGAGAGCCTGAGAAGGAAGAAGAGGGATTCTGAGGTCAAATACAAGATTGGGTCAAAGAAGTATATGCAGTGTCCTGGTTGGCAGCAAAGTTAGGGGCCCACCAGCCAAGGAAGTGGCTTGGGCACTTGAGATCAAATTTGTTGCTCACCCCGCAAGATGTAAACATCCACTCAGCAAGTCAGACAGCCTCTCGCCACATTTGGAAGAGCTTCTTTACACTGAATCCCATTGGTTTTTAAGACCAGGTTTGAAAATGCCTTAGGACTTTCCATGGCCTTTGAAAGAGTCAAAAGCAGGTGGACCTAGACAGGAACAGGACAGCGGTCCCTCTCTGGTAAGAGCAGAACAGGGAAACGTCTACCATGCGCAGCAGGCACCGCCCCTGCAGGAGCTGACAGCAGCTTCCCTGCAATAGGCCAACTCCAGAGTCCGGGCTGGACCCACAGTACTGGGTCTCACCCTTCCCCCGCTTCACTGCCCCCTCCACATTTCTACCTCTTTGCATATCCCTTGCTCCAGGGTACCAGCACAAGGGACAACATGCTGGAGAGGAGCAGGCAGGGCCAGAAGAAGGGACATCACACCAAGAATGAGGTTTAAGTAAGGTGGCAACAGGCCCGGCAAGCTCTCCCAGCCCGACCCCTCGGTGCCAGCTCTGGTCCACTGTGCCTCACAGGTTCCTGCATAGGTCTGCGTCCCGCTCTCTCTGACTGGGAATCTCTTCCAGGCGGTGGTGTCCCCAGCAGTGAGCGCCTGCCTTGACGTTTCTGTGGGGCCACTGCATGAGCAGGTAGGTAGGAAGCATCTCGCCCAGGAAATTCAGAGGGCCCTCTGGTTTAGGACCCCTTTGGGGTCTGCTAGGAACCAGTTCCAGGGAAAAACTTGGCAACTGAGGCTCCATCAGGCATACATGGGATACAGGCATCGGGGCCAGATGGATGGAATTACCCTTGAAACGTGAGCAAGATTACCAGGCCAGGAGGGAGGACACAGGCACTCAGGGGTGAAAACGCCCAAGCCGTGTGGCCCCAGGCACAGCCATGGGAGAGGACATTTGAATGTAGTGACAAAGCTCCAGGTTGGCCAGGTTTGGAGAGTTAGCTCAGGGCTTGGGACTGAAGAGGTAGAGACAAAATTACTGGGGAGGAGCAGCACCTGAGACAGGGTCAGGTCATCTCAAAGTCTGTCACCCAGGCTGTGGCCTCCACGCCAAGCTCTGCCCACAGTTTGGCTCATAAAAGCCTTGAAACAAAGCATAAAACAATTTTCCAGGTGCCTCCAAAAGATGTTACATCAAGCCAGGGATACCCCCAAGCTTCTCACTATTGCTGACTCTGGGGTTGGTTGCAGATGATTAATTTCTGTGCAAAAGGAGGAAAGCAAACTCTCCAGGGAGGAGGAGATCTGCTGTGAGCTCACTTGAATGGGCCTGGGCCTAACACATAACAATCCAGGCAGGTCAATTAGGGGCACGTGGGCCAAGAGGCAAGGCAGGCAGGAGGGCCCAGGTGCCTGGCCTGGAGCCGCCAGCCAGAAGGTGGATGAACCCTCAGAAAGAGAGTCAGTGATGAGGAGTGGATGGAGGCAGAGGGCAGCTGCAAGGGAAGAGCTGGATTCCGAGCCAAAGGACAGCTAAGCAAGCTGAGCTTCCTCTGGAACATGGTCCCTTGCATTCCCCCACTTAGCATGCATTTACCCCTGCCCACCTCGTTTCACTCACATTTCTGTGTCTGCCCCACCAAACAGTGCCTTGTATGTGTTTCCCTGGAAGATAACAAACACGAAGCTGAGCCCATCTCGGTAGGAGAGTGCTGAGTGAATGAATAAAGGACACTGAGAACCACCAGCCACCACTCAGAACTCAGGCCCGAGCATTTCAAACTGAAGCACAGGTTCTTAAAGGTCCCCCCAACCCCCAACCCCACCAGTGACTGCAGGAGTAACTCGCCCCCTCCAGCCCCTATCTGTCTGGCAGAGCCTGACAAACACAGGCAGCCCAGAGGCTGAAACAGCATGGCCTCCTCTGGCCAGGCACGTGGACCTGGGCACTGGACCTCCCTGTAAATAGGTATGTCACCAGAATAGTTTCATCTATGCTTCCTTCTGCATAGCTTTAAATGCCATCTCTGAGAGTTAATGGTCCCTGAGAGCAATTATCTATGCCCTCCTTGGTCCTCTTTGCTGAAATCCAAACCTAGATACTCAGCTGCCTACTTAGACATCTGGAACACTACCATATTTCGCTGTGTATAATGTGCACCCACGTTTTTGTGTACATTAAACACAGGATTATTACACCCATTATTATAACCATGGTAAGTAATCATTATACCCATGTATAATGTGCATCCTTACTTTTCCTTCAAAAATTTGGGTAAAAAAGTTCACATTACACATGGCAAAATACAGTAACAGGCATCTCAATCTTAAAATGCCCCTAGCCAACCTCTTGCCCACCCAGTGACAGCGGCAGCTCTCCCAAAGCCTTCCCCTTCTCAGTAAATGGTAACACCACTCTTCTGCCTGCCAGGTTGTGAGGGCTACTTTTATGCGTTGCCTGGACTGGACCATGGCACCCAGATAAACAGTCAACCATTATTTTGAATACTTCTCTACAGGTGTGCTTTAAATGAGATTAACATTGAAATCGGAATAAAGCAGATGGCCCCACCTAATGTGGGTGGGCCTTGTTCAATCAGTGGAAGTCTAGACTGAAAGAAAGGACTGACCAGTCCCAAACAAGAGGGAATTCTGCCAGCAGATGGCCTCCAGACTTGAACAGCAACTTTATTTCTCCCCTGGCTCTCCGGCCAGATGGCCTACTCTGCAGATATTGGACTTGCCCACCCACACTGCCTCCTGGGAGCCCATTTCCTCACATCTTATTTGTTCTGTTTCTCAGTAGAACCCTGACTGATACACAAGCCCAAAGTCCTGGAGTCACCCAACGGCAACAACCAATGGTATCAGCTCAACCTTCAAATACTGTGCAGACTGCATGCTTCCCACCACACCCACTGCGGACAGCCCCACTGTGGACCACCCTCATCTCCCACCTGAATGACCACAGTTGCAGATTGGATTCCCTGTTTCTGCCGAATTCATCCTTTACAAACCCAAGGCAGATCACGTCACCCCTCTGCTCAGAAGAATTACACTTCATTCATACAGCACTAACATCCTTCCATGGCCCTAGACAATCTGTCTCCCACCCCACTGTGCCCCTATTACCCCTCTAGCTACACCTGCATCTTTGCTGCTCCTTGAACACACCAGGCATGTCCTACCTCAAGGTCTATATTCTCTCCTTCTGGATTCTCTTTCCTCGGAGATATCTGCGATTCGCTCACTCTCTTCCTTTGGGTCTTTACCCAAAGGCCAACTTCTCAGTAAGGCTGTCTCTGGCCATCCAATCTACAGTTGGACGCGTACACACACCCAACACTCCCCAGTCACTGCCTTGTTTTATTTTCCATTGGAGCCCATATCAATGGTTGACAGATTGTACACGTTGCTTGTGTATCCTGCCATTCCACTGACTTAAACATGGCACCCATGGAGGACAGAAAGCTCTGCCTCTGTTGCTCAGGGCTCCATCCTCAAGGCCTCAGCAGTGCCCGGCAGGTTGTAGGCATTCAGTAGACATCTGTTTAACAAACGAATAAGGGAGCAAATGAACCAGCTACATCCCAGCGCATACGAGGTGGGGTCTCTTTGCCTCTAATTCTCAGACCAGCATTTCCGTTTCTGAATCCTTGTGGGCCCCATTGGTCGTCCTCCCAAGCCACAGAGCCAGGGCCAGTGCCAGGGCTGGACGGAGCCTTCCCTTCCGAGTCTCATGCCTGCCTGTGCGCCTGACCAAAGTTCCGAGTGTCACATGCACTGGTAATTAGCATCTTGGAAAAAACTCTTCACCGGGCCTTCTTCCTAATCTCTGGGACATTCTGAACGCCCAGCTGGCAGTGGTGAACACTGAAGGGCCTTGGTGGGGTTTTCAAAACAAAGCGATGATGACAATATGTACTCTTCACAGCCCTCCCCCACCCAGCTCTGCCTGCGCAGCGGCTGAATTGCCCGCAGTTCCCAGGAGACTGGTCTTCCCTCAAGATGCATTCTGTGTGGGAAAGAGACATCACTGTTTTTCTAAATCTTGGACTGAGTTTGCTTTTAAGTCATCTTATTCTCTGAGACAGGAGACAGAGATACCCCGAGGCTGAAGAAAACAGCCAGGATCTGGGAGAATCACTAGAGACAGAATTTTAATTAATTGTAAACCAAAGTCCAAATTGTTCCGTTTCATTCTGTACTAATAATTAACTTTTTCAGTGCCTCCCCTGTTGCCATGATAACCTGTCAACAAACAAGTGACTGGGAGAAACTAGATGGGCTCAGGGGCCTACCCTGGGCCTTCGGGCCAAGACTGAGACATCAGGCTAAGAAGAGCTGGTCCTCTGGCCCCCTTAGCCCTCATCACACCCGCACCTGCTCCTGGACAACCTGAATAGCAAACTCAGGCAGCACCTTCCTACCTGGATTCTCGGCACTCTATCTGTGCCCTCCTGTGCTACCCTCTCAGCTTACACTGTGGCAGCTGTCACTGGGGAGAGGGTGCTGCCAGAGCCGGCGGTCAACACAGGTAACAAAACTTGACCTCTACTAACTCTCCTATATACCCATCTCCAGCCCAGAACTATGAGCCCCAAGCACCTGGCTGGCTCAGCCAGAAGGCAGAACACTTTTGATGAATGAACTATGACCACAGCTAATTTTTCCATGCACTTGAAATTTGGAGATGTTTACCTATAGTAACATATTTAATCTTCACAGCAACCCTATAGGCAGGGTGATTATCCCCATTTTACAGATGTGGAAACAGAGCCACAGAAAGGTGAAGTAACAGCCCACAGGTTCATAGCTAGTGGATGGACTGGGATTTGAACTTAGGCAATCTAAATCTAGAGCCTGCATGTGCAGGTGCCCCTCCGTGCTGCTTCTCGGAGCCTGAGGGTGAGGATGGCTGGCTCAGGGGTGGCTGAAGACATTAACTTCCTGTGAGAGGCTCACAGGCGCCAGCCACTGGGCCTCCTGCTTTTCCAAAACCCCAAATGCGCTGACTCCTCCCTCTGGTTGGCATACTCATGCCCTCAGACCTGCATGTAGCCTCAGTCTCAGTTTCGGGGCTCTATCCTCAGAGAGGCCTCCTTGACCATCCTCTAGACGTTTCCGCTCCATCTGCCCACTCATTTTCTTCATGGCACTCATCACTATATGAAATGATCCTGCTTATGTGTTTGCCTCCGTATTGTCTGCCCCTCCTACACTTCAGTGAGCTAAGGCACTTCTGTTTAATGCACAGCAATATCCAGGCTCAATTAATTTTATCGAATGTGTGAATTAATGATTGTGCAAAAGAGAAAGAACGCCTCAGGAGAAGGACTCTGGCCTCCCCAGCAAGGCGTGAGCTTGGAATCGCTGCGGCAGCCACACCAAGTGGGGCGGGGAGGGCTCTTTCTACGCCTGCCACAGCCTGGCAGCCCCAAATCACATGTTTGCTTTGGGGCTTGCCGAGGACACCCTACATGTGAGCTGTCCGGTCCAGTCACCAGCCACACGCGCTAGGGAGCCCTTGAATCATGGCTACTGCCACTGAGGGGCTGGACTTCCAATTTTAGTTCATTTTAATTAATTCAGAATTAAAAACTAATACTTGAATCAGTTATTGGAAAACTTTTAAGTATGTTGGGAACAATTTGGGGTATGTGAATCTACCTTTTCAACACTCAATTTTATGAATTCTAAATCCAGATCAAGTATTGCCAAGGGAAATTTAGCATCTGAATTAAAATGCGCTCTAAGTACAAAATACACCCTGGATTTTGAAGACTGAGTACAAAAAAAGGAATGTAAAATATCTCGTTAATGTTTTTGTACGGATTACATGTCAACATGACTATTTTGGATATATTGGGTTAAATAAAATATATTATTAAAATTAATTTCACCTGTTTCTTTTTACATTTCAATGGGGCTACTAGAAAATTTTAAACTACCTATGTGGCTCACACTATATTTCTATTGGCTGGGATAGCTGTCCAATAGAAATTAACTTCTGACTTAAAAATAGGCCCCATTTGAGTTTTAGTGAGAGCAAAACTGTAGCATTGTTAGACCGAAGATCCTTCATTTATGTTTCGTCCCTGGGATACCAGGGAGAGAGCCAGGGATGGCAAGGGCAGCGGGATATCCCTGGCCCAGGAACCACACCACGGATGCAGCCCACACCAACAAACGAGATTAAAGTTCAGAGGTCAAAGTCCCTCAAAATCAGGTCCCACTGGCCCCCACACTTAGACCATGTCATTTCTCCTAAAAAGAGATAGTCTACCCCAACTGCAATACAACCTAGGGTGTTTTTTTAGATGAAAAGGAACTCTCAAATTAACCCAGCTGTGCAGAAATGGGCTTCCACTGGGAGCCAGGAGGTCTATGGGGGCAGTTGGACAGTCTCCTCAAAAGCTCCATCTGAAGCCAGTTGAAAAGGACCCCAGCCTTTTGAGCTGAAAGAGCCCCAGCCCTCAGTGGGGGCTGAGGGACAGGGTCCTCCCCAGCAGCGACTAATGGGTGACATTCCCCCCAGCCACCAATCCATTAGGAATGTCTGATACTTTTATTAGGTGAAGAGAAAGCCAAGTTACTGTACAAAGTTATTGAAGCTCCTATTGTCCAGTGAAGCTCTGGGCAGGCGGCACTGGGAGGGAAATAGCCACATAGAAGAAAAAATAAATAAAACCTGAAAGTGAAATTCTTACTGAAGAGACTAGGAAAGAGGCTTGAGAGGCAAGAGGGGCCCAGAGTCTGGAAAACCTTTTATGGTATCTCTCGGACAATAAATTTTGCTGAGGAAAAGGCCCCTTGTTTTTGAGTTGTCGACATTTGAAAGGGAGTAAAGCCTCACTCAGCAGGGAAAGAGTTAACAGACTTCAATGGGTCTATTATGAGTCTCTCTTTGTGGAATGAATGAACTAAATTCGCCTGCCACTTGGACCTCCCCACCTCCAGCCTCCCACCCCACCCTACCCAAAGAAAGGTGATGTTTGAATGAAAGCTCCCCTTCAGCCTGGGGAAGTTTGCTTTCCGGGTGTCAAGAGCCCTGGGCACCCACAGAGGCCTGGGGTGTCCAATGGTACAGTGACAGCCCTTCCTGTGGGAAAGAGGGGTCCTGGGGAAAGCCCCTGGCCCGACCCAGGGCGAGGCATGTGCCCCCGACTCCTCAGAAGGCTGCCTAGGAACCAATTTTGGGAAGAAAGCCACTCCCAGCTGGGGCCCAGGGGCAGTCCAGGTTTGGTGTTGCTCTTTGCAAATTAGAATCTGTGCTAGGCAGAACAAGGGCTTCCCAAAGATGTCCTAATTCCTGGACCCTGTCCCTGTGTGGCATTGCATGGCAAAGAGGAATCAGGGTAGCAGATGGGATTAAGGTGACTTAAATCAACTGCCCGTAAAATGGGGAGAGCAGCCTGGATTATCCAGGTGGGCCCGTGCAACCACCAGAGTCCTTCCACGTGGCAAAGGGAAGCCAAGCAGTCCATGTCAGAGAGAACGCTGTGTGAGAAAGACTCCTCCCGCCACTGCTGGCTTTGGAGGAGGAGGACGGGGCCACATGCCAAGGAATCGGAGCAGCCTCACGAAACTGGAAAAGGCAAGGACACAGATTCTTCCCCAGAGCCTCCCAAAGACACACAGCCTGGCCGATCCCTGTTAGTCCAGGGAGACTCATTCTGGACTCCCACCCTCCAAAATTATGAGATAACAAATTAGCGTGGTTTCCAACCGCCCAGTGTGTGGCAACCTGCCAGAGCAGCAATAGGAAACTAATGCACCTTTCCTCCCTCGGATACCCCAAATTCCCACCTTTCTCCTGGAACAGATTACAGGAGATGAGGACATGTCTCTGCATGAAGCAAAACCTGTGCAGAGGCTTGGTTTGATGCTGAATATACTTCTTTTTGAAGATCTCTCCCCGCCCTCCTCCTGGAGTCTCGTTCCTAGAAGCCAGTTGCAGGAGCCTGTGCGGTCCCAGCCCTAACCGTTCAGCAATATGCCACAACTTTTCCAACAAGTTCTGCAGAACATCCATCCCCTCCTTGGTTCTCCAGGTGAGGCTGTAAGGCTCAGAAAGGGCAAGAACTTCTTCAAGGTCACACAGCTAGTTAAGGGCAGGGCCAGGTTTAGAAAGCAGGGCCCCTAACTCCCAGGACAGGGCTTCACATTCCCCTGTTCTGTTTCTAAGCTTTCTTCAAGCCAAAGCTTTCTGGAACACTCTGAGCTCCCCACTATACAGGAGCTGCTTGTGATGTTAGTGTTTCCCTTGCCCTGGGTGTTGGGTCCCTCACCTCCTGCTCGCCCTACACCCAGGGCTCCCTCCACTGAGGGTCTGTCAGCCCCTCTCCCTGCAGTTCAGGGGCCTGGCGTTGCCTTGGCTTTAAGCAGGCAGCACAAAGGCTTAGGACACATTAGCTCCTAGCAAGAACGAGCTGTAGTCGCAACAGCCTTCAGCAAGAGCTCAGGTCCTCCGCCCTGTCTCCCACCTCACAGCTGGGTCAAGCAGAGCCCTTAACCTTCGGCGTCCCCCTGCCCTGACCACCTTCAGGGTCCAGGTCAGGGCCGTGCAAACCCAATGGAGCTCCATCCATCTCCCAGCATCTGTGAATTTCCTTCTAACACCATCATATCACGAGAGGCCTCAGGAGGCCCATCCATTCCCACTGCAAAGGGAAGGTTCCTGTCTGCAGCCTGAGCTCTGGAGCAAAGCTCATTCTTTTCCAAAAGGAAACCCACCTTAGGGCAAGTGGAGCAGTAATCCTTTAAGACCACTGGAAGCCCTAAGGCAGGGCCGCTTCCTGCATCTCCTTGCCCTGTCCTTGGAACAGGAGCCGGCTCCCCATCCTCCTCGCCCCATGGGCCTCAGTGCCTGGGCCCTTTGTGTCCCAGAGCTGAACATTTGACCTTGGCGACTGCTGCCCGGTGTGCCTTAGACAAAGGCATCCCAGCTATTTGCATTTGGCCTTCCCTTTGCCTTGCTCCCCACCAAGGCTGTTCCCCCTTCCTCTTAATTATGCAGTAACGAACAACTGTGCTAACCGAAATTGGGGCGGCTACTTGCCTCTAAAAGTCAATAATTAGCCCCACGGGAACCACAAATACTTGCAGAGCTCCCCCACCTCCCTTTGGCTGCCGCTGGAAGCAGGCTGCCTCTCCGAGCCCAGCTCTCCGGGTCCAATCTGGAATGCATATGTTTCCCTTCAATCATTCACTCCATCAAACGCAGGGCAGGCCCGAGGGGTGGAGGCCGCTAGACTTCTCTGAAAGTCTCCGTGAGCATGAGCGTCCTCATTATAAAGGGCTGTTGTGTTCACAGGTAACCAACAGCTCCCCCCTCCACCACCCCCACCCCCACCCCACGCATCTGGGAACACTTTGAGTGATTGCTGGGGAGAGAAGAAATTTGGGTCATAACTAATGATCAACATCCCCTTTTAATCAAATGAAGCCGTCATAATGTGTCTATCCTCCAGGGGAACAAGGCCCTTTCACCCCTCAGAGGTCTGCAGTAGCATTAACCTCTTCGGGGAAAACTCTCGCCCAGGTAGGAGGGACGAGAGGGAGCTATCAGGTATGGAGTACCTACTGCATCCCAGCCCGGGGCTGAGTGTCTTCCTGTGTGTTCTCGCATTTCTCTCTGGGCCTGTATCAGATCCGTGGTTCTCAGCCTGGAATCATCTGGAGGGCCGTTCAAAGCGCAAAGGGCTGGGCCCCACCTGGGCTTTTGATTCGGTAAGCCTGGGATAAAGCCCGAGTATTTGCATGTCTGACACATTCCCACACAAGGCTGACACTGCCAGCTTGGGGACCCCACCTGGAGATCCAGCATTCTCAACCAGAGAATAAAAATACCCCTATTTGTTGTCTTCTCTGTCCGATACCCTTTACAAATACCATGTAATTTAATTCTCATAAAAACCTTATGATGTATGGTTTGTTATCCCCATTCTACAGAAAAAGAAACTGAGGATCAAAGAAAGGTAAGTACTTGCCTAAGACCCCGCGACCACAAGGCTGGTGCGGAAGAGCGATGATTCAGAACACAGGTCTGTCTGATGTCGAAGCCCTCAGTCCTGCCCCAGTGCCAAGAGAGACTCAAAGGGCTGTAAAGGTTCAGTGTGGGTGAGTTCCTCTCTTCCTAGGGAATCGAGAGCATTGGGAGAGTGTGGTCCGCGCATACCCTCACTGCGCAGCTGAATCTGGGTGCCTTTTGCCCACATTTGAGCCTGGCACAATTTAGCATCCACGTGTGGAAGGCCGCAGCCCCAAATTCTTCAGGAGACACCTCTGCCTTCCCTCTGACTCCCTACCCAGACAGTCTCACCTCCAGTCATCACCCCTCTGTGCTAAGTTGCCTGTCCCTTCCTGCCCTCAGGCCATTTACACCAGAGCCTCGGCACCTCTTCTCAGCTCCTCCCCAATGCCACCTCTCCTCCCTATCCTGTTCTAAGAAGCCACTCCTCCCATTGGACCCCAAGGAGTCTCTAGAAAATTGCCTGGCTTCTGGTTCCCCATTGTGGGCAAGCTCCAGGCTGCTGCCCAAAGCACATGCTTGCTTCTCAGTGGCAGTTTCTGGAAGAGTGGCTGTCCTCACGTCCCTGTGTTTCCAGGTCCCCAAATAAGCCCCTCAGGCCCACGCCTCACCACTCTGGACCCTTCTCCCCCAGGGGGCACTTAGGCGGGGCTGCGCAGACCGGAGCTGCCGCAGAGAAAGGAGGGCGGCCACCGTGGCTGTCACGGGGAGTTCTTGCTGTGTGCACGCCGTTATGCAAGGCGCTCGACATGTAACTAACCCGATCTTCACAACAACCCCGAGTACGCATGCCGTTCCCACCACCATTCACAGGGAGGAAACTAAAGCACAGAAAGATTAAGTCACCTGCCCAGTGGTGCAGAGCTAGTCAGTGACAGAGCCAGGATGTAAACTGCGTGGCTCCAGAGCCCATGCTTTGGCCATGGCCTTGCTGGGCTGTGGCCGTGGCCGTGGCAATTGTACTGTTGTAGCAGTAAGCAGAAACATGTCATCCGCCTCAATGCTGAAGTCATCACAATAACTGCAGTGACAGTAAAATGACTGCCATTTCTGAAGTGCCTCTAGCAAGGGGTGAGACAGGATAGCCTAGTGGGCAGGGGTGCAAATCCCAGAGCCTGGCGCGTTTAGAACCTGAGTCCTTTCCATGTTAGAGTGTATGACCCGGGACAAATCGGTCACCCTCGCAGTCTCAGAGCTCTTCTTTAGGAAATGGGCTAAAAATCTTCTCTCTACCCCGGGTGTTTCTTATGAAACATAAATGAGAGAAGCCAGATGAGGGACTTAGTACCTGGAACACAGTACCTTCTGCATCAACGCTGTTAGGTAGGAGGATGATGAAGGCAGAAATACATGGCATAGGGCAGCTGCCCCCGAGTGCCAGCAAGCTGTGCGGGCTGGAGACATGAGCGAGCGCCACGTGAACGTAAGCAGAGGCTCAGAGGGACAGCACAACCGGGGCAGGTTCCTGTGTGAAGGACCTGGGAAGGCTTCAGGGAATAGGAAGGATTTGAACAGGACCTTACAGCAGGGTGGGACCCCCTGGGGAGGGCCACCCGGATTATTGGGACAAGATGGCGAAGGACAGGGTACAGTCACTGGCGCTGGCCTGCACCTTCCCACTCCCCCCACTGTCCACAAAGCCACTCCAACCCCAGCCCTTTTCCCCACCATCTGCTCTCCAGAGCCTCGGCCTAGCCACCAACCCTGAGGGTTGCACTGGCCATGTGCCCTCCCTGCCATTGATTTCTTTCTCCCTGATCTCTCCAAATCCTCCTCCTAGCCCCCCACATTTGCAAATAGTCAAAGTCCCTCGTGCAACCCTGGTGTTCTTTGATGGTTTTCTTGGGGGACACAGGCAAGACTACTAGACGAGCTGGTTAAGAGGTTACCAGGTAGGCTCTCTATTACCATGTTTCCTGAGCCCCCTGGGCTAGGCCATGCATTGGAGCCAACTTCCTCCCTACCCTGGGTCCCATGGGGACTCTGAGGGCCTTGCCGCCACCCAGGAATGAGAGATGAGGATGTCCTGGTGTGTTAGAGGGCCGCCGGGGTTGCAGGAGGCTCCTCGCCTGGTAGATGGGGTTGGAGGGGCTCTGCGGGCTGATTGGCAGGGTCTGATTGATTTGGCTAATTGCGCTTTCTTTTGGAGGCAGTGGGAGCCATTGAAGGCTTCTGAGCCAAGCTGCGTGATGGAAGCAGCCCCGTAGGAAAATCACCAGGGCTGGGCTGCACTGGCTGGGCCGGTAGCAAGGGCGAGGGGAAGAAACGCTACTTAAGGAGGCTATAGGATCATCCCAAAGAAGCAGCAGATTTGCTGAACAAATTTCAAGGTTATGGACAATTTTTTGATGTTTTTTGAATCTAAATTGTATTTTGTTAAGGTGTGATTTTCCAAATGTCAGGAAAAACAATCCACGCTAACCTCCAACTGTGACACAATTATACAGGCAGCAAGGCATCCTGCTTCTGCCCAAAGTGCAATAAAATACAGTTCTTGGTTCAAGAAGTCAGGGCTGAGAGTGACTTCGGAACCAGACTTCCACTTAGCCATGCAGCTTTCTGCCCAAGAAATTCAGTCTTCCTTCTCTGGATCTATTTTAATAACATAATGAGGGCCTTGCAACCCCGTCCGTCCTCCAACCTTCCCTGAGAATGCACCCCTAAGTGCCTCAAGATGTCCAAAACACATCAAAGGAAAGGAGAATTATTCTTTGGATATTCCATAGGATACAAATCCTGATATCCCACCGCTGGAACCAGAAACCCAGGACAGCTCCCGCCGTGCCCATAAAAAATATGGACTCAGAAGATTAACTGGCTCTGATGCTACAATGCTATAGCCAACTGTAACCTGGCATTTTCCATCGAAGAAAGAAAGCAGAGGTGGGGGGGGAGATGCCTTTACTAATGCTGCCTGCCAAACTTCCCATGAGTCCTGACGAAGGACTCACGTTAGCTTCCCTCTGCTTGTAGCCCCATGCTAACAACTGCCGCCTCCTCTTTAAAGTAAGGCCAACCTGAAGTGTCTGAAAAAGGTTCTCCTTGGAAAATGAAGAGCCTACTTTCTGCCAAAATGTTTAACTCTTTGTTGCTTCCATGCCGCACGCCAGGCTCAGCACGCAGGCTAGACTTCATAACTTCTCAGAGAGCTTCCCATGAGTCCATCTGGTCCCCACGCTGTCCCCATCAGGCAGGGGGCGGTGGGGAGGAAGATAGGTCAGGGATGGCTTGACAGCTGTGGCACCTGAGTCATGGAATCACTGCCATTGTGATGTCTATAGAAACAGCTAGAAGAACAGTTTTCCTTGGCATGAGCAGAAAGGAAAACGGGCAGCTCCAGCTTCAGCTGTGAGGTAGCGCTTGCCGTACATGGACACTACAGACTGTGAGAAAAGGTGAGCACGCTGCCTTTCCTGCTGCTGCTGACAAAGCCCCATTGAGTTCTGGGACTTCTGTCCGTCCTTCCATGCTGACCTCCCGGTAGGGAGATAACACAACTGGCCTTGCCTGGTCAGCAAATCTTTCTGTGTAGCCACTGGGCACCAATTTCCCAAGTACATGCACGGTGGGCAAAAGGAGGTTCCCAAGTCAAAGAATTCCACTGCTGGGACTATACTCTAAGGAACCGGAAACACCAATTCAAAAGAGCCTATGCACCCCAATGTTCATAGCGGCACAATTTACAACAGCCAAGTGCTGGAAACAGCCTATGTGCCCATCAGTAAACGAGTGGATCAAAAAACTATGGTACATGTACATGATGGAATACTACGCAGCAGAAAGAAAGAAGGAGCTCTTACCCTTTGCGACAGCATGGGTGGAACTGGAGAGCATTATGCTAAGTGAAATAAGCCAAGTGGGGAAAGATAAATACCATGTGATCTCACGTATAAGGGGAACCTAATCAACAAAACAAAAAAAGCAAGCAAAATATAACCAGAGACATTGAAATAAAGAACAAACTGACAGTAACCAGAGGTGAGGGGGGAGATAACAGGGAAAGGAAGGGAAAAAGTCATCAAGGAACATGTATAAAAGACCCATGGACAGCCCTGGCTGGTGTAGCTCAATGGATTGAGCACCAGACTATAAACCAAAGGGTCGCCAGTTCAATTCCCAGTCGGGGCACATGCCTGGGTTGCATGCCAGGTCCCCAGTGGGGAGTGCTTGATAGGCAAACACACATTGATGTTTCTCTCCCTCTCTTTCTCCCTCCCTTTCCCTCTCTAAAAGTAAATAAATAAAATCTTTAAAAAAAACAAAGACCCATGGACAAAGCCAAAGGGGGGTAGGATTAAGGGAGGTGGAGAAAGTTGGCGGGGGAGACAACTATACTTGAACAACAATTTAAAAAAGAGCAAAGAATATATATATATATATATTTCTTTTTTTTTAAGTAAGAGAACCAAGTAATAGAGAATCTCCTATAATGCCCAAATTCTGAAATGCTGCCTTGGGACTCTAAGCCTTCCCACCTGCTATGCACGCACACCTGAACCCCCGGCCCTTTCAGTGGGACACAGCACAGGGATGGCCCATATCTTACACTGCAGACGCCACTGGACATGAGGCAGAAGGGGCCTGAGGAGCCCAAAGTCAACAGTTCCCTTGAACCTAGCAGCTTCCTGTTAGCACTGTCTTCCGAGGGCCTCCCTTGGATCCCACTCTTTTCCCCACTGTCTCTCTCCCGCCATACCTGTGGCATTCTGAACACTTCCCCTTTGGAGTTAAGCATGGAGCTTTATTCCATTCCTGTAGTCCTTACTGCCTGCATCACTTCCGACTGCATTCTCTAGCTGGCCCTCTGAGCTCAAGGGCAAACACTGCCTTGTCCACGTGTACATCTCCAATGAGAGGATAACACAGAAGATGCTACATAAATGCTCACTAAATAAATAGATGGATAGATGGAAGGATGGACGGGTGGGTGGGCAGTAGGCAGATGGATGGAATGATCAATCCATGAGTTGATGAATGAATGCATAAATGGATTCCCATGGCAGCACTGATGGTCAGAAAGCTACTCCCCCTAAGGGTCATTCAGAGCCATACATCCTGTCTGAATCAAAAGACCTTCCCCAGGTTGTCACAAATGTCCCCGTTACTTTACCATGGCAGCAGCTCAAGGAAGGGAACAGCTAGCGCTCCCTCTGTCACACCAGCTTGGAATAGGCCCGACTGTCCTCTCAGAAGCAAATGTGGTCTTTCTGTTCGGCAGTTGCAGTTTCCTCAAGGGTCCTCTTCTCAGACTTGGGGCCTCTCCCATCATCTCTGCATCAGGATCCTGGGCTCAGCTCCTCCCAGGAGACCAGTGCTCCCCACAACTGTGGACAACAAAAAGGGGTCTTTACCTGGGTCTGTCCCTAACCAACCCGCCCTCATCCCAACATTGCCAAGAAGAAGAGAATTAGATTTTGGAAGTAATGTATTTGCCCAAGTCTGAGATGGAAATTTGTCTACAAAAGAGGCCTGTGAAAACAGAGCTGCCCTCAAGGGTCACCCCATGACCCCAATGATAGATGTCAACAAAGAGGGCACCCCTCATGATTCTCTTCTAAGGGCCACCAAATGGTTCCCTCCTGCCACCTCCACCTGCCAAGCAGAGAAAGGGCAGACATTCACCTCCACTAGAAATACCTCCCAAAACTCCCCCAAATCCCAGGAGCCAGGCATGGCAATGCCAAGGACACAGTTCCCAGTCTGGGCCTCTCCAAATCCAAGAGTTACGAAACCAAAGAAGAGTAGTGTCATGAGTACCTCACAATCTCTGTCAGCACCTCCCCATCCACCCTCCCTTTGTACAGATGGGGAAACTGACACCCAGGGAGCACTAAGTCTCCTGCCTCTCATCCCAGCTCTCTGCCCCTGGCTGATGGCTGAGACTAAGCGTGCCGCGCAGTATGGGGAGCGCCAATGGTTGGGGCCAGGGCGAGGAGGCTGAGGCTCTTCGGAAGGCCACCACTACCAAGCATAGGCTTCCTGCTGAGGCCACTGAGTGGAGGAAATAATAATGGAGATTGAAAGGCATTCTGCATTTGACCTTCCGCAACCCCACCGTTTTTCAGTAGAACCCGATAGGGATCAGTCACATCTGCTCTCAATAGCAAATGTAAAAAATGACCTGCAGCTTGAAGGTCTGAAAAACATAAACTTGTGTTAAAAGACTGACAAAAAAAAAATTCATGCGCTCCATAGCATGATGTCATTCAAGTGCACACACATTGAAATAACAATCACCCGTCAGGGCGCAGGCCCTGGACCTGAGCTCTCCCTCTCGGGAATCGTAAGCTGCTCCGGTCCCCCTGCCTGACAGCCATGTGGCTGGTCACAAAGCAGGCCTGTGCAATCAGGGCTGGGCTGCTTGGCTCGACTGGGCCCTGAGCTACAGCGGGTATCAGCTTACCTCGCTCCCCACTTCAAACATACGGGCAAGCTGCAGGAAGGCTGATGGGAAGCACATTCTGGAAAGCCCAGAACAAGCTCGGCTCTGCCAAGGACCTGGGGAGCAGCCCGTGCTGGCCAGAGGTCAACGGGTTTTTAGAAGGCAGGCAGCTCCTCATCAGCCACGTGGACCAGCCCTCCAGGCCCCTCTCTGTGTGCAGGAGCCAACCAAAGTGTTCCTCGGGCTGACCTGAAGGTGCCACTGCCCTGAGGATGTACAGTGATGGCACCTTCCTCCCCGCCCACCCCTGCCTCCCCACCTCCAAGACCTCACTCTCTCATCTGTGCTATGTTGAGCGCTCCTGACTGAGGGAAACTTGGGAAGACACCCATAGGGGACTCCAGGTAGCTCACTAGGTAGCTCTATTGTGAAACCTTCATACCACGCTCATCAGAGACACTATCTTAGGCCAATGGTTTGATCTGCCAAAGGTCTCAGCCTTCAAGGGCTCACAGCCTATTAGGGAGGTAAGTCTCACCCTGACCGTATGTGTCCCAGGCTCAAGTGAGACAGAGTGGAGACCTACAAAGGAAAGGTGACAAACTCCAGACCACAACCACCCCCAAACTCTATGTTTAGGCCCATTTTTAAGCTAGAGAATGCTTGCCTCAATTCTACACCAGAGCCCACAAGGAGCAATGTCCATAAGTTCTCATGTGATTTCCTCAGGATGGAGGCAAAGGGAAGCGGCATTCACTAAGCACCCCCCATGTGTTACATACCAGAAAGGGCACCTTCACACCTGACTTCTACTTCAGTGTTCCTGAGCACCCAGGCAGCGGGGTGGGACACCTTGGTGGACTCGGGAGGCTGATTTGGCAGGAACATTTGTTTCTGTCCCACCTGGGAGAGCTCATTCCTGCTTCCCCAAAGGAGCAGAGCTCAGCCAGACCCTAACAGGCAGGAGGGCAAGTTCTGGACCTGAACGGTTCTATCCAGTGGCGTCCATTTGGTGGCTCAGCTGTCTAGGCTCAGAACAATGTGCTGGTCCGAGAGTTCTGCTACTGAAATAGAACTTCAGCAGCCTGGAGGCCCCCATGCCTGTGGGACATGGTTTGATCTGTCAGTCGTTTAAATACGGGGATGCTAAGATGATTGAAAATGTAGCCTCCATCCTCACATGGCTTTTGAGTTATCAGAAGGAAAGAAACCTGTAAACCAAGGCCCCGGCGTTTGCGGTACTGAGAGGGCCAGCTACGCAGATGATGCTGGAGGCACATAGGACAGAGTGATTGGCTGACCAGTGAGGAGCCAATCACCCAGGACAACGGGGGCTGCCTAAGGCACTGTCTCTGTGCCCCGCTCCACTGGAAGAGCAATACTCACACAGCAAAGAAAAGTAAGAGATCAACTGATATCACTGGAGGCCAAAGCAGGGAGAGGCTGGAAGTCTGGCCTATAATTAGGTCACAGCTGGATTGCAAAATTGAATTAAAGGGGTATAAGAGTCAGGGAAAATTTTCTAGAAGAGGTAACATAGACTAGGCCCCCATGAGTGAGGTTTAAAAGGAGCTTTCAGAGAGCACTGAAGGAGGAACATGCCAACAGAGCCTACGCTGAATGTCAACCTGGGGAGCTGCCCGCAGGCAATGCAAGCGGGCTTCCAGAGGGCAGGCTGGGAGCCTTGGTGGGTCCCCAGGCTGAGTTCTCAGCCCCCAGGCCTGGGCTGCCTCAGACAGTGCCTCAGGGCTCCCCCTCCTGCCCTGAACCCTCCCTAATGGCAAGTAGCTCCAGCAGTAGACAGCAGCTGAGCTCTGCCCAGACCCCCAGGAGAGCTCAGGGGTCATGGAGACTTCCCCAAATTTGGATTAAAAAAACAGCTATTCACTGTCTCCTCCACAGGATACATAGCTTCTTCCTAAGCCAGCAGGAACACATCACTAAGGCTATGAGAAAATAAACAAAGGGAATCTAATTTCAAGGGACACTCGGGCTCCAAGAAGGAGAACAGCTTGCTCTGATGGGTCCTTTCCCCGCAGGGCACGCTGAGCTGGGGGAATCTCACAGCCTCCAGGCCAGGGGATTTAGGAGCACTTACTGCCCGTGATGGAGCTCCAGAGTCACGTTCAGGGCTCCCTGGGGACACTCCAGCACTGGGGGCTCAGGGGTGTGTCCATGGAAACCCACAAGAGAAGCCAAAGGACTCCTTGCCCTGAGCCAAGAGCTCAAGCCAGCAAACCCTGTCCTGTCTCTCCTAACCCTGCGCCCCCTCCGTCGGCCTCTTCAGAGTCAACTGACACCTTAACACCAACTGCCCTGCCCGCGAAACATCTGCGCCCTCCGTGGACACACCAGCTTCCATTTACTATGTTTTGGCAGAGTTTCCACTGCCACCAGGAGTCCCTGTATTCTATTAGGACTGAACCAAGTTGAGGCTCAAGAAGGGCTGCCTGGCATATACATCAGTCACAAAGCACAGATCCTAGAGGGGGAGGAGCTGGATGGGTTCTTAGAAAGAAAAAAGGAATACAGAAAGCATCAAAGCCACCAGAAGAACAGAAGCGACTTCACCTGAGAATGTCGTTTGGCAGGGCTGTTGGCTGGGCTCAGAATGATGTGCTGGCCCCAGGGCCAGAACTAAAAAACGGCAGAAGCATTAAAAGGCATCAAAATCAACACGTTCAAAAATTGTTTTGAGCAGTGGAAAAAACATCTTGATAGGCGTATTGCATCAAATGGAGAGTACTTTGAGGGTGACTGAAGTTTAAACACGTAAGAATAAATACACAATTTTTTATAAATAAATTCAGGGTTTTTGGACATCTGTCCGTATAGATTAAATTTAGATTTATATCTATAGGTGTGTAGACACACATACACACGTGTGTGTCCCACTGAGCACTCTCCCTTTACTAGGGACAGAGGCGCAGCGCTGCTGGTCTTACTTGAGGTCATTTCCCACCTTCAGCGCACCAAAGCCCTCCGTTGTCACAGCCCGCCTCAGGGACCTCCTCCGAGGAGACGTCCTTGACCCGCGGGAGGGGCTCTCCCTCCTCTAACTCCCCACAAGTTGCCATCCATGACCCCAGAGTCATGACTCATTATGGAACTGTTGCTTATGGAAGTGATCCCACAGGTAGAAATTATTTTCCACCCGCAGAGGTGGCGAAGGGAAGCTGTGGTCCTGGCTGCCCAGGGTGAAGGTGCTGGTGACCAGCCTGCTTCCTGCATCTGGAAGGTTCTCGTCTACAGGCTTCCTCCACAGTGACCTGGGGTCCACACCTCCAACCGTATGCCCAAATTAACCCAAGACCTGTTTACAAACCTACATGTCACGTTAAAGCCATAAAGAAAAACAGGAAACATAGGAGAATAGATTTAGAACCAAGAAATGGGCAAATTTTTCCTACACAGAGCCCAAGAAGCACAAACCAAAGAAAAAAAATTAAGAAATTGGATTCTGTTTGTTGAGCTACACAAAAAATGAAGAATCTTGAGAAAACAGTCACAGTGACATATATCTAACAAAGAACTGGAGTCCAGATTATATTTTTAAATTCCCATAAATCTATTTGCGAAAGACAGCCTATAATGGGGGGGCGGGGAATAGATATTTTACACAAAAGAAATCCTCATGATCAATAAACATATAAAAAAATGCTCCACATCATTAGTGATCGAGGAAATGCAAATTCAAACTTGAGCGACTTACAAGTGCGCACACACCAGAGTGGCTAAAATCACCCAGACTCTCAACACCAGATGGTTCTAAGGATACAGGACAACCCGCTGTCTCACACTTTGCTGGTGGAAAATGATACAACCACTTTGGAAACCTGGTCGGCAACTTCCTACAAAGTTAAACATACACCTACCTTATGATCCAACCATTGCACTCCTATGTAATCACTCAGATGGAACGAAAACATAGGTCCACAAAAAGACTTAGATGTGAATACCCCCAGCAGTGTGATTTACAAAACTCCAAACTGGAGACAACCCAAAGGTTCATCCAAAGGCAAACAGATAAACAAAGGGAGGTCGATTCATAGGATGGAATAGTATGCAACAATATAACAGCAGGGCCCACCGATACACAGAACAAAATTAATAAATCTCAGAAACATTATGCTCAGCTGAAGGAGCAAGGAAAAAAAAGGAGTTCATGTTGTTTGATCCAATTTTTCTACGAAGCCCAAGAAAAGGCAAAATGAACCTATGAGGATAGTATTCCAAATAGTGCGGGGTTTTTCCAAGGGGGAGGGAGTTAAACAGGAAAGGGGCATAGGAAACTTTCTCAGGGAATTAAAGTGATTATCTTGATGGGGGTATTGGCTACATGGGCACAGACATTTGTTAAAACTCATTAAACTGCATACTTATGTTCTGTATATTTTGTAGCATGTAATTATACCTCAATTTTTTAAAGGAATTTGTTAAGTTAATAATTGTTTATAAAATGCCTTCTATGTACCAGACCTCAGGCTGGGGGTGTAACCATAAATAAGATGCACTTCCTCCCTCAAGAAACAATATATGAAACAAACACCCCTTTACTATTTCCCACATGCCTAGCTTCCCAGGGACTGAAGCCACCGCTGGGCCCTGTCAATCACCCTTCACAGGGGCGTGCACAAACAGGCTCCTCCCCTGCTGCCCTGGTCTCTGGTGTGTGGCAGTGCATAAATATTTGGATCTCAAGGAACCCACCAGAACAGCACCATCCGCCCAAAGTAGCCTTGGACAAGAAGCTTCCAGAATCAGTGTTCTAGGTCAGAAAGGACCAAATGCCCGCATAATGCCCAGAGTCTTCACACAAGCAGGCCTCCTCCTCCTGCCTCCCTCCAGGGAAGGCACCAGCTCTTCTGCTTGGGCCTCGACTGCGGAGCCATGGAGGCCGCAGGAGGAGAGGAGGGGAGCCCTTGACCTGCTGGCTCCCAGCCCCCCACCTACTCCTCCAGGGACAGAGAAATCCAAACAAGAGTCCATTCTCACAGGCAGCCCTTCCAAGAAAAACCAAGTCCTAGAGATGCCGGGTCTGGTGTGAATAAGGAAAAAATGCAGAATTCCAAAAGACAACGTCCAAAAACATTTCTCCCGCTGAGTGTGCTATGAAAAGAAAGGGACGAGGAGGTGGACGGGAAGGAACCCCGAGGCACCTATAGCCAACAAGGGCATTGACCTCCAGCCACCACTGCAGTTCCTGGACAGAATCTGATGCTCCGTGACCCAGGAGGTGCCCTGTGACTCTCCAAATGTTAAATCCTACATGAGACAACCTCTCACTTCTGCGCTTTGATTCCTTATCTGCGTAATGGGAATAACAGCCCCACCCTGCCGGCTCCCTGGGGGTGATGGTGGCCTGCTAGACTCTGAGAGGCTGTGTGTCCCAGCCCTGATCAGCACGCCATCCTGTCCCAGAGCCTCTGGGTATTTGCGTTTTATAGACAGAAGACCCTCTCTGTAAAATGCAGCTCCAACACCTTCCAGCTGGGAATTGGGACAGTGGCTCTCTTTCTCTCTGCCACCTGCCACAGTCTTAGAATGAGATGCTAATGTCTCCCTTGAAGTTTGCCCTGCAGGTTAGAAAAACGCCTGTGGAGCCTTTAGGAGACTCTGGCCCAGAGTCGGCAGCTGGGAGTTGCTGTAAGCCTTACTGCGTAGAGGGGCTCACCCCCTCCTGTCTCCGGGAGACGCAGCAGGGAAACGCGGCTGCGCTCTCTCGATGGCCAGACACATCCACACACACAGGCTCAGACCGCTGGGAGAGTGTGTTAGGTGTCCTGCGAGCACTCTGGGCGGCTCCCGTGCGCCGAGCCCCTCATTGGGCCGGGTCTGAAGCTGCGCAGCTGGGGAAAGGGCTGCGGGATCGTGGGACTGTACAATACGACCACGGACAGGAAGAGACTCCCCCTTCCTCCCCGGTACAAAGTGTATCTTTCAGTCTCCTGGGTCAGCCCACAGGAGGCGCTCTTTCTGGAGGCAGCCTGGGCATGGGGAACAGAGAGACAGGTAGACGGCAGGCATAGGCAGCAGTAGGGCACCCACGGTGGCATGGAAGCCACTGGACACCAGGCTGGGCAAGCTGGCGGGCTGCTCAGGAAGGAGGCCCAGGCTGGCACCCACCTCATCCCTGGTGCACAGGCGGCAGGGCCCAAGAATGCTGTTCTCTGGAGCCACTGGGACACTTCCTGTCAGTGCACATAATTGAGTATTACAGTATTTAAATTACAAATTGAAGATTATTTTTACAGGTGTCATTTTAAATATAACACGAAATTTCTTGACATTACATCAGCCCCACCACACAAACAGCTGCTCCAGGCTGCCTGCACGTGGGAGGCACATGGCTGAAACTGGCACGGGGGAACGTGCGTGTGTGCGTGTGTGCATGTGTGTGTGTCACCAAGTGGGGTGTGTAGGGATGGGTGTGAGGGGCCGCATGACTGATCAAGTGCGTGTGAGGGTACGTGTGTGGCTATGAACATGTGTAATAGGGATGTAGGATATGTGCGTTAAGAATGTGAGTGACAGTGAACATGTGAGTCTGTGTGTATCCATGCAAACAAGGTGCGGTGAGAGAGGGAGGGAGCGTGAGCGCACTGTGGGATGCACAGGTGATAACCCTGAAGGCAGGCAGCACCTGGCAGATCTCTGTCTCCCTCTAGAGCTACCCTGCTTTCCAGGAGGTGCGCAAGCTCAGCTGCCCCTCAGAGGGGCTGGGACGGCCCAAGGTGATGCGACAGTGCCCTCCAGTGGACACTGACCCATTCCAGCCCCCAGCCAGACCCACAGCAGATGGAAAAGACAAGCCCAGTGGACCCACAACCCGACTCCTTGTCACCCAGCCACCCACCCTGAGAGGTGCAGGAAGAGCCCGCCCTGAGGCTCCCTTAGTCCCCACAGGCAAAGACTGAGTGAAGCTTTAACTGTGGCTCAAACTCTCCATCTGGAATGCTCCAGCCGTTCCCCTGCTGGGCCAGGCACAGCCCAGACACACCCCACTTCATTCCAGCAGGGCAATGCCCCCACCTCAATGACAGTCATCAGGTGGGCTTCCTCCAGGAAGTCTCACCTGAGCCCCCAGGTGATAGGAGGTCGCTTCCCTAAGGCATTTCTCAAGGCACGGCTGTCTCTCCCAGGACTCCGGTGGCCCAGGGAGGCCCAGAACACAAGGCCTGGACCAGGCCTGGCTTCTGCTTCCCCCCACGTACACAGCATGGCAGGACAAAGAAGAAACTGACCTTTTGCTCTTCCAGGTCAGAAACGCAAAGGATCTTTGGAGAGATGGATAGAGAGGTAGAAAGAGGGAACAGAAGGACGCAGGACCGGCTTCCATTGGTCCAGCCCTGCTCAGACGCCCGGCCGCAGAGGCAGGGCACCATGCTCGAGCAGTGAGCGTGCGGCTCAAATATAGCAACTGTCCTCGGAGGCTATTTTCAAAGTGGAAAGAGGGAGCTCTCAGGGAGAGACTTAAAACTGACAAAAGAAAAATCCTCTGGGCTTCCACATCAGCATCGTGTTACTCGTGGCACAGGCCCACCCTCGGCCGGCCATCTGGCCCTGAGTGCAGTGCGGCAGGGAGCATCGTCCAGCCAGCAGTGGGGGCACCGGCCAGGCCTCTGCGGGGTCTCCCAGGCCTGAGGGAGCTGTCACCATGACACCCTGAGGGACAGGCATCACAGAGGAAGGGAGGTCATCCAACCACAGGTAGCAGGAGGACCAAGGACAGCCAGCCACGCCCTGACTGCCCTCTGGGAAACGCTGGCTCCATTTGTACCAGGGCTGAGCCCAGTACCCTCTGGACCCCCTCCCGGTGCTTAATGGGCCAGGTCCAACCCACAAGGATCCATGGCTGTCTGGAGCAGACCACCTGAACAGCCGCCCTCAGAAGGCCCAGTCCTCCCGGGGCCCAGACCTCTCCCTGCTCTGCCCCTCCTCCCAGAGTGAGCTGGAATTGCTCCACTTGGACACCAGCCTCCCAGGCTCACGCTCAGGAGAAGAGGGAAGCCAGAAGCATCTGCTCCATGCAGAATGGGAAAGGGTGAAAGGGCAAAGGACTCAGTCGTCCTGAGGACATGCCAAGTCCACAGCATGGACGCAGTGTGCAAGCGGAAGGCCTCCAGAGAGGAGTTCCCTTTCTCAGGTGTGTGCAGAGTGGGGCTGGATGCTCAGCCCCAGCCAGTCCTGACAGGCCCCTCCAGGTGGCGGGCCTGGGTCTGTCTGCTTTGGGCCCCAGCAGCCCAGGGCTAGGCTCCTGGCAGCGAGTGGCTGCTTTGCCATTCACCACCCTCACCCCCACCCCCACTGCAGAACATCAGAGCTGAGGAAGAGAACTGCACCAAAAAGCCGAGAATGAGCATGAAGAAAGACTCACTGAAAACATGAAGCAATCTGGTGGTTGCCTCCTGCTCTGACTTCAGTCCCCCACTGTTTTCCAGGTGGCCTCCTCCAAGTCTAGGACCGGTTAGGGGCTGTCATTTCTAACTGAAGTCTTTTTCAATTTTCTGTGTTGCTGTCTCATCTTCATCCATGTGTGTATCTTTCCACACTGCAAATACACCACAGATGACACTCCTCCAGGTCTCAGTCTTGATCTTGACCTCCTGGAAGGCTCTGCTTCCTCACCTGCCCCTCTCCAAGGCGCATCTCACTGCTTGGAGGAGCTGCAGGTTTCACCCAGGTATAAAAGGGGCTGGAGTGATCCCATGGTGACGGCCACCGGAAAGGAGGCAAGAGCCACACAGGGCAGACAGCTGGTCCCGTTTACCATCTAAGAACACAGAAATCAGTTTCATTGTCACCATCATTGTCATCGCTAATGGCTCTTGAACACTGCTGCGTGTCAAGCCCTGTGCAACACCCTTTACACCGATCGTCCCGTTCCTATTCTGCAGCACACTTACAAGGGGAGTCCGATCGTTTTCCCGCTGAGCAGGTGCAGAGGGCAAGGCCGCGCCATCCCTCCTGGGCCGGTCAGCCTGGCTGCCCTCCGTTCCAACTTCCTCTGTGTCTGACTGTCTTTCTCAGACTGCGGGGAGAAACTCACTGGAGGGCTCCTGAAACACATGTAGTGGGTCAGCGCCGATGGAAGCACTTTTTAATACAAGAGAATAGAATGTTTCAAGTGCCTCCTATAGAGTAGTAATGAGCGTTGTTTCCTGACACTTGTTTCAGTTCTATATGTGTGTACATATAGGTACACTCATCCACACTCACAATGCAATGGAATACGATTTCATGTGTATTATTATATATGTAGGTCACCATCAAAATCTCTAAACACTGCTGTGCTAGACTCTGCCCACCATCTGAGTTCCTTGTTTGAAAATCTGTCCTGTCCTTCCCACTTCAGATGCTACAGTGCCTCCTCACCACCCCCCGCTCCCCAGTTCTCTGCTGCCCTGGGTGACTGAGGAGCCACCACGGGTCCCAGGGACGAGGCCAAGCCTGTAAGGGGGCAGGCTAAGCAGCCAGACCAATAGGACGCAGTCCTGAGGATGCCTTTGCCATCTGCCTCCGGCTCCAGCGAGGTGCTTCTGTCTGCCCTGCAGGACTGATGTTTCCCCAAAGAGGCTTAACGGCTCCTTCCTCTCTGAGCTGGCAGGTTAGTGCCTTTGTGTACGGAACTAGCACAGGTGCACCTGCAGGCTGGTGTTCTCATTAAACTACTTTCTGCATCCTGATCCCATAAGGATGGCTCCAGGGGACCTTTCAAATAAGCACTTCATCGGCAGTGGCCTGTCCAGATTGCAAAGGGTGGTCCCAGTTTCATCAGCAGAGGCGGAGGGAGGCCTGGGCCTCTCTAAGCTTCCTCTGCCAACCGGTGGCAGCTAGACCAGCTCACACAGAAGGGGAGGAGTCAGGGGAGGGTCTCTCCATGGCTTCTCTGTGCCGTTTGGCTTCTGTCCTGGTACCCTCTGGCGCAGCCTTTTCTCCTCACTGTGGACAAGGCCCAAGGCTGTAGCACAAACTTCTGTTCTGGGCTTTTTCTCCCTGTGTCACAGACACTCTCTGAGAGAACAGAGCCACTAACGGTGGCATTCCAGATGGAAGAGATGGTATGGGGTGGAAGGTTCCCGAAATCACCCTCTACCAGCACCTCCCTACTCTACTTCTGGGAGCCCCACCCCTGTCCTCTGTGCAGCTCTGGGCCCCACCTCCCCCGAACAGCCTCCTGTGGCCACCAGTCCAGAGAAGGAAAGACTCCAAACACCCGCTGACACTCACAGGGGACCAGGCTGAGGGGCTGGGAGACACATTTGGGTCTTGTGCCTGCAATTCACTTAGTATTCTCTTGGGGAGATAGGACCACGAAGGGGGCCCTTGCCAATGACAAATCGGGAATGCTAAGAGACAATGTTGAAGGCCAGAGTCAGGACCACCAAAATTCAGAGGAGAAGGAGACTGGTGAGCAGGGGGCCTACAGAGGTATAGAAATAGGGGCTAAACTAAGATCTTAGAAAATGTAGTTAAGGGGGCCACGCAGAGAGAAGGGCAGGAACAGGTGTTCCAAGCGTCGAGGACGGCATGAGTGAAGATGAGGAAGTTGAAAGTGCATGTATAGTGCAAGTTGGGGGGACTGTGGGTGGATTAGACAAGCTAGCGCAGAGGGGGGCGGCGCTTCCCAACCAGATGCAGATGGCTGCAAGTGCGCCAGGGCTTGGAGACTCCAGGCCCTGGGGTTGGACTGAGGGGCCCAGGGCAGCTGAGTCTTGGGACAGCGCCTCCAATTGCCATGGGGAGGGTCTGCAGGCAGTGAATTAGAGTAGAGCCTTAAGATCACATCCCATCGCTACGGCTGCCCTCCAAATCCCCAAGTCAGTAAATGTTCCTCTCTCTCTCTCTGTCTTACACACACACGCAAATATTGGCTGAGTGCCCATTCTGCTGAGTATTGCACTGAGCACGGGAAGTCAGCAATGAATCAGACAACCCTACACTCAGGGAGTACATGGTCCAGTATAGAAAGCAAGCAAGTGACAGTTCCATTTCAACAGAATGCCATCAGAGTTGGAACGGAGGCATGTACAGGATGTGATGGAAACTCAAGAAAGGCATCTAATGCCCTGGGTCCAAGGAAGACTTCCTAAAAGCTGACAACTGAGCCGAGTCTTAAAGGGAAAAGAGGAGTCGGCCAAGGGAAACGGGAGTGAGACAAGGACATTCCAGGCCAAGGGAACAGCATGAGCAAAGGCAAGGCAACTAGGGACTGTGAGACATGTGGAAGGATCTAGAAATGTGTCAGAGCTTCAGGAGTGATGCTAGTACTCAGGGTACCCTGCTGAACAGTAGAAACACACTGGAAGGAGGGAGGTCGAGGGAGTGAGGGCGGACACAGGAAGTCTTCCCCAGCACCAGCATCCTAAACAAGAGGAATACACAACAGGGCCCAAGGGAACGAGGGCAGCCCTTAGCAGGGGGCAGAGAGAAGTGGCATTGGGCCCCCTAAGGCTGAGACTGCTGGTCCCACTGCTGACCACTGAGAGATACCCCAGCTCTCCCAGAGGGTGCAGCCTCGCTGAAGGGCCCGGGCCAAAGCATGCTGAGTGTCCTTCCAAAAAGCTTATTCTTAGCAAAGGTTTTCCTGTGACCTTTCTTGGAGAGGAAAAGACAAACACTCTCCACTGTTCCCCGTTCAGCTTTCCAAAGAACGACTCCCCCAGTGGCCTTGGCGGCGGGGTAGGGAGTGAGACCCCCAGGGATCAGGGTTAGGAACAATACTGAAGGAAGACTTCCAGGGAACGAAGAAGAGGGATCTGATTAAAGTATCAACTATGAGGTTGATACTTGGCAGGAAAGGAACATTCGTGCTACATCAGGTTGTTCTACTGGCAGGCCCTTTTTTTAAAATAAGGGAAAAAATTGCCTCTACAGTATGGTAAAATGTCATTGAGATCACCACAAAGCCTTGATTGAATTTGGAGGGAAGGTAAGGGGAGAAACCCATCAATTTCATACATAGAAAGGCAAAATCACATTTCTCTATATCTCTGATATCTAAGTAATCGTAAAATCTAATATTGGGGAATAACCCTGTTTTTTAAAAGAAGGCATAACATGTAGACAAAATGAATAACTAAGAAAAGAAAACAAGAATAGCACATCTAGAAACAAGACTAATTTGCCAGGGAAAATAGAACTTGCAAAGGTCCATGGGTACCTGGCCTTAAGCTCCACCATCTGGCTGCAGCAGGGGCCACAACCAAACACGTCTGGCAGGACACACAGGGATCAGAAGAATCACCCCTTGTCCGGGCTCCAAAAGTCCCACTCTCATGACACCCTAGCTTGTGTGGCTCCTCTTTTCATACACCTGTGTCCTGCTTCATAGAGGGACAGTGATCACCTGGAGAGCAGGGAAGATGCCGAGAAACGAGTCAGCGTGGGTTTCCAGCTACCTCGTCCTGACCTGGAAGCCCTGAAAGACCATTGCACAGACACACCCGACAAGCCCTGATTCCTGCACCAGCCTGCCCTCCTGGTCCCCAGGCCTTCCTCCCTGTGCCAGCATCCCGGTGCCCATTAGGCCCAGTTACATCTGCAGGTGGCACGCACTGAGAAAGAGGACTAGCTGCAACCCTGCACCAAGAGGGACCTGGGCCAGCAGGGGACCTGTGAGCCTCCTGCTCCCTGCCGTCTCCTACATGGACCCTTTGGTGGGAGACCTTGGGTTTGTTCAGGATATTTCCGAAAGGTAAAGCAGCTTCTGCAAATTAGACTTACTACTTCTGGTTTTTCATCATTTTTACTTACTTTATTCATCCCCACAGCCTTTTTTTTTTTTTTTAGTTCATTGTCAGGATAGAGTCATAAACACCTATGCTTACCCCAGTGAGGAAGTAGACAAGGAGTTGGAACCCAGGTGCTGGCTTGGGCCTCTTCCCTAGTAAATCTAAGTCAAGTTGACCCACATGTTTTAGAAGGTCCAGCAGCTTTTCTGAAGTTCCCGCGTGTTCCCAGGAAAGCTCACACCCTTATGTTCGTTCATCCCCTTGTGACGTCCTTTCTCCTCTGAATTCTGATTCTTTCTTCGGTGTGCATTTTGGCTGTTTATTTCCACCAGGGAGGAGACCCAGACATGAACCCATCTCCTGGATTTATGCTACATGTCCACACCAGTCCTGAGTAAAATGCGTGCGCTACATTTTACTGGACACTTGGCGAGAGAGGGTGAAGAATGTTTACACATCAAAAATGCCTGCCACTTTCACTGAGCATGAGTCATTCTGGTCTTGAAAATTCTTCGGTCTGGTCTGCCATGCCGATCAACCATCCTCTCCCCACCTCATTCCCCCAATCTGTTCTGACCGACAACTATATTCTCATCCTGTCCTAACACACAGCAGTTTAGTGATCTCTTTGGTCTCCTGCTAAACCAGGCTGGCTTGACAAGATATTTTCCTAAACGAATCCACTTTCTTTCTCAAGAAAAATTCTGTACTATCTATGAAGAAAAAAAAAGTCTTCCGCTGCATAAATAGGCATTCACTGCGTCCTGATCACAGTATAAGGTGGGGAATGTCACAAAAGCACACAGAAGGACAGGCTTGGATGGAGGGAGTCAGTGGAGGTGTCCCAAGGGAGGTGGCATCGAAGCTGAGACAAAGGAAAAGGGTAGAAGTATCCAGAAGAAGGGGGAAATGGGAGCGAGGCAGAGGGAAAGCACCCCAAAGGCCTAGAGGCAAGAGATAGTTTGACACATTCAGGGGATCACAGTGGCTGGAAGGAACAGTGCGGGCTGGGTGGGGCTTGGTGAGCGAGGAGGCTGGAGAGGAAGCTGGGCCAGGCCACACCTTATAGGTCAGGCAAAGACACTCGGACTAGGCCCTGAGGCCGTGGGGAACCATCGGCTGCCACAGTCCGACCTGCACTGCAGAAAGATGCCTGGCTGAAGGATGAAAGGTCGATTATTGAGAGCAACACTAGAAGCAGAAACAAGCAGGAGGCTGCCACTGGGGCCTGCACGGGGACGATGGCAGCAGCCTGGACGAGGGCGGTTCCAATGGGAAAGAGGAGATCGACACAACTTCTAGAGAAATGAAAGAGAAAGGGGCTGCCATCTCATGGCGGAGAAGGGCCAAGGTCGGGGAGCCGCGGACAAACCCACCGTCTCTGAAGTGGGCACCCAGGTGGCAGGTGGTGCTGTTTGCCAAGGCGGGGGCACAGAGGAGGAGCAGGCAACATTGCAAGGGACCCTCCACCCGTCCCCCCACCCACTGTGCAAAGACACGCATGCTCCCCACTGGATCTGGCTGTCCCTGCTCAGTGCACGTGCCCCTCAAACTCAAGGGGACCCAGAGAGGCCTAAAGAGGAAAAAGCAGCTACGTATCTTTCTCCAACATTGTGGGAAACCAATATGGAAATCTGTTTCAGCCCGCCCAGGCTACGCTCTCTGGACCTAAGCCTGCGGCTTCCCTCAGAGGGAATTCCAGGGCAGCCCCCATCTGCCAGCCTGGCCCCTGTCCGGGTCTTGGGGGTCTAAGTCACAGACCTTCTCTCCCGCAGCCTGAGAGAAGACACCTCGGTTTGTTCTCTTCTCCTTACACAGCTATTCCTCAAGTCCAACGAAGCCAAACACAAAAGTAATATCACTTAGCCAGGCTGCAATTAGCAGATTAGCGGCTCATTGGTCTTGTCCTCTGTCCCACTCTATGACCTCATGAAGGCCCGGAGTGCCTCAGCCCTGGGCTGCTCCAGGACATGGCCATCGACTTCTCAGGCAAAAAAAAAAAAAAAATCCCGCCTGTCACCGTGAGTTTCCCCATTGTAGAGCTAAACTACAATTGATGTTCTGTCTCTATCAATTTCTCAGGAATGCCGGGACACGAGCCCAGTAGTAATGAAGACAGCAGAAAGGAAGGCATGCGCTTGGCCCCGCTCCAGAGCTGACGGAGAGCATGGATCCTGAGTAATTCCCGGAGACCTGGGGAGGCCCGAGCGAGGCAAAACAAGCAGGCTCCAGGGTCATCCTTGAGGCTCAGCGGGGCAGACAGATGCCAAAAAGGCTTGGGAGAGAAGTTCTGCTGGGAAAAACAGCCTCGCGATCACCCCTTTATGACCAGATATCACTTTCACCATCTGAGAAAAGCAATTTCACTCCAGACTCAAAGGACATCCCCACAGGTCCATGTGTACAGCCATATGTGATCACACACAGTCTCACTCCACTCAGACACACTCAGACCCAGAGTGTATATGACACATCAGGGGACCAGGGCATGGCCAGAACCGCCTCCCAAGAAAGGCCCGATGCTGTACCCCCACAGTCTGACCAAATCCCTCAGCACCTCTCAGAATTGCCTCTCAAATCAGCCCCCCTCACCCTGGTCCCAGGCGAGGGTAAGCCTGGATTCGCGTGGGAGGCCACACTGGCATCAAATAGGACACCAATAAAAGGCTTGTCTTCATGTCTGTTTGAAAAATAAATAGAAGCTGGTCATGGGCTCCTCTTTTTCAGACAATGTCATCCAGGGGCTTCTGGTTTCAGAACCTTTGTTTAATCACATCTAATTCCTTCATCCTTCCAAATCGATCAGCTCCTTTTAAGTTTTCAGTGGTTCCAGTCAAGCTGGAACAATTCAGCTAAACCATCAGTCCCATCAGAACAACTTATCAGCCCCCCAGGATTATCTCTGCAGGATACAAAACACACAGCAGACCCCATGGGCACAGAGAGGAGCCCAAGGGTGACGGTGGGACACCTGTGGCATTGGGAGTGGCCATCCCTGCCTCACAAATTCTCATGGGAATCAAGAAAAACCAACGGCAGGTGCTGCCTCTACTCGATAAAGAAGAGCTAATATTATCAGGGACAGGATCACATCAACGTGGCCCTGAGGAGGTTGGAAAAGTGGAATTTATTTCCATGCTCCACAGGCCCCCCACCCCTCCTGGAATGTGTAAGCTGCATTATAAAGAAGGGGTGTGCCTTCTTCCCGTGAAGCCCCGCGCCAGGAATGTGTGGTAAACACTAGGTGGTCAAAATGTGCAATGCCTGTTTCTTACAGGTGCTGTTAAGGGACTTTCATCAGAATTGAATTTATAATAGTTATAATAAATATCATGATGGTGTTGTTGGTAGAAAAGGAAGATAGAAAGAAAAAGGACAAGAACCAGAAAAACAGACAAGGAGAAACTGCAGAGGAGAACAGAAGGCCTGACGCATAGTAAATGCCCAATAAATTACCGTATTCTGCCATGTATAAGGTGCCCCCACGTTTTTGGCGCAAACTTTCAGGAAAAAAGAATATCTTTTGTTTTAATTTTTTAACTCAATTTTGTATTTATTTATATTTAGATACTTTTTTATATTATAGAGGAATTTTAGCATTTATTTTTTCACATATTACGGCACAAGAAATTTTGTGGAATAAATAATTACAAAACACAAGAACAAATACGAGGCATTTCAGGTACTACCTTTGTATAATGCTCATCCTTATTTTTCCCTCAAAAATGTGAGCAAAAAATTGTGCATTATACATGGCAAAATACGGCATTTCAGAAGGCAAGTTAAATGAGCAACGCACTGGACTTAGAATGGGTTTTTAGTCCAAGCTTGACCTCTTCCTAGCCCGTAACCTTGGAGAACACTGAACTTCTGTCGTAGTCAGTAGGGCTTGCATGATGAAGTACCGTCAGCTGGTACTTCACGTGGTACAGAAATGTGTTTTCTCACAGTCCGGATGCTCAACGTCCGAGAACAGGGTGCCAGTGTGGTTGGATTCTGGTGAGAACTCTCTCACTGGCTTACAGAAGGCCACCTCCTCCCTGCGCCCTCGCCACACCTTCCTGCACCTGTGAGCACAAGGAGAACTCATGCACACCCGTGTCTCTTCCCACGGGGGCACCATCCCATCAGACAAGAGCCTGCCCTCATGACCCAGTTACCTCCCAAGGCCCCCTCTCTGAGTGTCATCACGTCGGAGGGTAGGGCTCCAACACAGGAACTTCAGGGATGGAGGAGGGACACAGTCCAGTCTCAAACAACTCCTGAAACTTCCACTTTCCAGTTTGCAAATAGGCTGATATCAATGCCTACGTTTGTTTCTTATATTTCCTTCTACTCAGTCATCTATCTTGTCCAGAAGCCACATGTTCTGGGCGGTGGTTAACAAATTCTGGAGCTCCTGATGGGTAGGACACATAGAGGTACGTGCCTTCTCTGCACACGTGTGTTCAGAAGATGCACCTTGGCAACGAGGCTGCCAAAAGCCGGGTGAGCCTGCTGAGAAGCCGTCCCTTCAGCAAGGCTGTTCAGATAGAAGCTGCTGTGAATGGGCCCCAACATCCTAGGGGCTTCTGGGAATCATTCAAGATTATTTCAAAGAACAAAGTAAATGGCAGGTAGCACTAAATCATGGGGGAACTTAGGAGATCACAAACTTATATCCCAATTTCTGAGAGAAGATTTAAAAAAACCACCTTGTGTTAAAGAGATACGTAACACCTGAACAAACCCAGGACTATTTTCTATGGAGCGCAGACTTGAGACAGAGAGCAGGGCCTCACGACTTTCAGCCACTGCCCTGAGCCACGACAGAGATGTGGCATCAGCCACTTTTCAGAACCTTCCCATAACTTAGAGTTCTCTTCCCCTATGGGCATGAAATGTGGGGCATTCTAGGGTATCTTCATTACCCAACCTGCTGCTCAGGGACGAAGCAGGACAGTCTGTGCCCTTTCTGCATGGCCTTGCCCAGGAGAGCCCCACAGGTGGAGACGCCTCACCAGGACCTCAGACCGACCCCCACTTCTCACTCCCTCTTCTCAAAGTACAACCCCGTTATGGTCGGATCAGGTGAAGGAGGTTGCACAGGCCCCCCCTCTGAGCTGCACTGTCAGGGCGCCCCCGTGGCTCTGACCACACCCTTCCGTTCTCCCTCTAGGCCATGAGCACCCCCCGGGGAACCCCAAGTCCTCCCACGACAGCAGCGACACTGGAGGGTTGTTTGCTTCCTGAGCCCCGGTGCTCTTTTCCTCTGGTCCCTGAGCGCGAGCAGCGGCACTTGCTCACAGGTGTAAGTGCTGAGGGATGAAGACACCAGTGTCCTGAAGGCTGGAACTGGGGATGGAACTGGGCATTTTCCGTTTCTGCTGTGTGGGTGCTTTCTTCAGACTCCATAGCGTGTCTCTGTTGGTTGGCCCTGTGCTTGGACATTTTTTTGTATGTCTCTTTGTCCCAACAAGACTGTGGGCACCTCCAGGGCCGAGATCAAGTCTCTCACCTCTGTATTCCATTAGGGACCATTTTTACCTTGAAGGAGTCACAATTTGTTAAGAAGGCAAAATATACATTAACAGATGGAGTATGGGACTTTGCCTATTGGCTCAGAATTATGGCTAAGGTCCAAAGTGATGGTCCAAGCTGCTGACCACCCACATCCTAAATTCAGAGAGTCTCCATCTTTCCTCACTATTTGCTTCAAGGTACCAAACCCAGCCCTACACCACAAACTACCAGCCTCAGTCAATATAAAAGAGAATCAGAGAGACAGATAGAGGTGGCCTGCAGATTTAGGGTGCAATGTTCAGGGAGAAATGTCATGCCCTTACCCCAAGACAAGAGGAAGACTCCAAGAATCATTTGTAAAGATTAGAAGTGATTATAGGCTGAATTGTGATCCCCTCAAATTCCTACGTTGAAGTCCTAACGCTGAGGACCTCAGAAGGTGACTTTAGTTGGAAATAAGGTCATTGCAGATACAGTTAGTTAAGATGAGGTCATACTGGAGTTGGTGGTCCCTAACCCAATACGCTTGGCAGCCTTATAAAAAGAACAGACTCACACACGCGAACACCACATGGAGGTGGGAGTTATGCTACCACAAGCCGAGGAAGGTACCTACTACCAGAAGGTAAAAAAGAGGCTTGGAACAGATTCTTTCTTAAGACCCCCAGAGAGAACACGTTGCCAAAACCCTGAATTTGGACTTCTAGCCTCCAGAACTGAGAGAGAGCAAGTTTCTGTTGTTCTGAGACACCTGATGTGCGGTACTTTGTGAGGACCACCCCAGGACCTAACACAGAGGTATCTGCAAGAACACGAGACACGCATCCTACCCACTTGTTCAAAGTCTGCTTTGGCATTACACGCACTGACCTACCCCTTTGTTTCCTAGGCAAGGAGAAAGAAAACTGGAGAGAATCGGTGGGAAAACACCAGCAGGAAAGGAGGGACCAGAACTCTCTGCCTGACTTTCCGAGTGCAAAGAGGTACAAAAGCTGCCTGCTGCCCCGAGGTTGGCTGCAGAGAGTAGATGAATTCTAGGAGCACCCAATGTAGAAGGCAGAAAGGCACACAATCAATGGGATGTCGCCTGACTACGATCACCGGGGAGAGGGCCAGAAGGGCTGGCCAAACCTTGGAGGGACCTCCTGAGCCTAGTGGGGTCTCAGAGGAATGAGCCCTTGCCAGCAGGGCCCAGTGGAGCTGCCCCCCTTCCTCTCAGACTCATGGTTCATGAGCTAGAAGAGACAGCCGACTGAAGAAGACCACACCTCGCCCAGGTAAGGGAGATGCTCGCTCTCACGCGGCTCTCTTCTCCCCGCCCCCGGACTGTGGGACTAAATGCCACCCATGAACACATATATATTCCCTTTTAAAGCTGCTGGAGCCAGACAGTGTCTCTAAATACTTCTGGGTAGAAAAAGATCTGCAAATCAAACTTGAGACTGGAGGGTTTCTTTCTTTATTAATTATTGGGAATAAATCTTAAATCATAAAATAAGACTGTTCTAATAACTAAATATAGCAGAAGAGTTACGGCATTTGGGCTAGATTTTGCCACTACCTTGTATGAAAAGGAGGTTCCAGAGAGTTTCATTGAAAATGGTGATTGGAAAAAATAAAATAAAAACCATTATGGGGTAAAACTGAGTGAGTGCAGACTCTTTACTAAGCCAGTTACTTGTATATAAAGTGGTGAATAATGATCTCAGGTGGCTTTTCAAGGAGGCGACGGGGCAGGTAACATACCTGGGCATCAGAGGAGGCCCAAAGATCACCTGGACCAGGGTAGTTGGGAGAAACACGGTCAGGCACAGCTGAACTGAGCCTCAAACGTAGGGTGGGGCCCCAGGTAAGTGGAGAAGGACAGCAGACTGACATCTTTCTTAACGAAATGACTAGCAAGGGCCGGGCTCTGGGTTGATGTGTTTGAAGGACAAGTGAATGTACCTTCTGGGAACCAGAGATGGTGAGTGTCAAGACCCAGTGGTGGGAAGAATCAGGTCCTTAGGGGTAGGGGATCAACTATTTTGATATAGCATTTTTCTAGAGAGAGAGAGAGAGAGAGGAGAAGGGAGAGAAAAAGAGAGGGAGAAAAACATAGACGTGCAAGAGAAACATTGCTTTCCTACGAACATGACCAGGGACCAAACCTACAATGTAGGCATGTGCTCTGACCAGGAATCGAACCCACAACCTTTCGCCTTGCAGGATGATGACCAATCCACTGAGCAACGCTGCTCAGGGCCAGGAATCAACTATTCTGGATAGGAGGACTACAGTGAAGACATGGGAGAAGGAAGATGGGCCTCCCGGGGGAGTCATCAGTGCCAAGCCACGTAGGGTGGATCCACCTCCTCTGTCCTCAGAAAGCCAATGTCCTGCCTGGTCCTCTGGTGACCGGTGGCATCTCTGTCCTCGCCCTGTTTGCTCTCCTTGCCCAGGCCTGACCACTGGCACTGCAGAGTGTCCCTGGGCTGTGATGTTTCTGTCAAGTGAAGTGCTAAGTGAAGGGCACGGCCGGCCAGCTCTCAGGCACCAGCCAGGAGCCCGAACTTGACTTCACAGAGCACCTGGGCTGCCTGAGCCCTCGAGAGGGGACTCGGCGCTGGCAGCAGAGGCCACTGCCCACAGCCCCACTCCAGCCCAGGGAAGCAGAATTGGCTGTCGAAGCCTATGAGACAGTGTGTTTTGTCTGGCTCCCGGCCACTGGAGAAAAGCACAACAAAGGAAAGAGGAGAAGATAGGGATTATTGGCGTGGAAGGCCTAATGACAAACACATTTGCATGTCTTTCTACACGGAGAGCTGCCCTCTCCATGGCCCATGCGGTTTTTCTTCCGTGTTCCGAAGGGCCAAGCCAGGTGCTCGCTCCAGAGATTAGGTCTCTCCCCTTCCCAGTTCCAAGAGTTCGGGCCGCGGCCCCATAGGCCGTATCAACGATCTCCTGTGTGCGGCTTCTATGTCTAGGCCAAGGGTGGGCCAGGCTTTCCCAGAGAGCACGGGCCATACTTAGCTCTGGGTCCACAGCGCAGAAGAAATATCCTCCGTTAGACCAGGAGCCAGGTGCTGTGTTCAAGACTTCACGTAAATTGGTTCCTTCGATCCTCACAGATTCCTACCAGGTAATGGATCTTACCCTCATTTTTATTTTTTTTAATTACTTTATCGTTCTTCAATTACCTTATCCCCATTTTTAAAGTGAGAAAACTGAGTCACTGAGAATATCCTCTTTCCACTTCTCCGCACTGCCTCCCAGTGTGAGAGGAGAGCTGCAAAGATTATGAAAGATAATTATAATTAAGATTCATGGACTTCTTTCCCTATCTCCTTATCTCATGGTGGATGACCCTGAGGTCAAAGTGGGAAAACTGACTTACTCAAATTTACACAAAGCTCACAAGAGAATGCTGTGCGTGCCCCCGGCCACATCAACAGGGGTGTCCAACTTTTGGGCAGCTCTGGGCCACACTGGAAGAAGAAGAGTTGTCCTGAGCCACACATTAAATACATTGTGACATATAATCACAAAAAAAGTCTCACAGTGTTTTAAGTAAATTTACAATTTTGTGTTGTAAATTATGATGGCATTCATAGCCATCCTGAACCGCCTGCAGCCCACAGGTCACAGACTGGACAACCCAATAGAGCGTCTTAACCAAAGACAAGATCGCAGATGGGGAAGGGGCTGTTCAGATCAGGGGCCTGTGGGTGGTGGTCTGGGGCAATCACCCAGCTTTCTGGTCCTCTGTGCCCCAAGCCCCTCAGCGTGGGGGTTTCTGTGAACATCGTAAGGATGCTGCTACTTGGAACTGACGGGTAAACATCCTCATGTGGCGCCCACACATCTGTCACTTTAAAACCCCAGGCCTCATCGACATCCCAGCATTGGAAGGTCTGACCTTTGCTTTCCTCACTCTGTCCAATCCAGCGCCAAGCACGCAGAGAGAACACGCTGGCCACAGTCAACAAATGGAAGGACCTCGCTAAAGTTGGAATGTAAATTATAAATTATAAACAGAGTGTCAGCTTGGATAAACTCTTTTAACTTACCAGCAGACCTCGTCCACAATGTCAGTTAGGAGGGAAATAAAAGGATGTCGAGAGAAACAGTGGGAAAAAGAACCCACAGACGCAGAGAGAGGAGCAACAGTGAGGAAAAGACTTCAGAGACTGTCCCACAGTGATAACCTGGGAGCTTGGGGTCCAGCCAGTGTCTTCTTATGGTGAAACCCCAAACCCATCCTGTCCCAGCTGGACCAGTAAACCTGGAGGGAGGGTCCTGGAGAGAAGTTGGCCTAGCAACAATGTTCAAGGCCAGCAAAGCCAGACCTACTGACCCCCAACTCCCTCGTCGAACTCCTATCAGTCCACAGGTACCCATGGTCCTAAAATCCACCGACTTCACGTTGACCTTGCCTAGGCCCTGAACTAATGAGAAACAGACAAGGCTGTGTATGGTGAGGTTCCTCTACCCCATGAAAAGGTAAGTTCATTCTGTCCTATGCCCAGTACCTAGTGGGTCTGGGTAGGCCCCAATTTCAAGTATCCACCAGGATTCAAATGATGCAAATACAGAGGCTGGCTCAGTGCCTGGCACACAGCAGGGGCTCACTCCCTGGTAGTTTTGACTAGTTACAATTGTGACTGTCTGCAGCCCCATTTCCCTTTCCTCTCAGCCCCACCGATTCCTCTGCAGCTGGGTGGGGCCCCGTGTTTGCGTGCTGGCCTGTGGAACGCGGGCCGAGGACTTTGCTCCACCTCTAGGCCCGGCCCATTAAAACCTTCCATGCGTAATCTTCCCTCTTCCCCCATCTGTGAGCCAGATACAGGCAGCCCAGCAGAGCATCCACAGCCCCAGGGGAAGGCAAAAACCACAGGACGGAGGAGTCAGTGTCCCAAAATGAACACGTCTGATGCCTCCGGGAGACACACCGGGAACATCGTGTTAGACTTCGTGTGATGAGAAACTAGCCTGTCCTATGGCAAGCGACTGAGATTCAGATGTGTGTTTGGCACAAGCACCAAGATCATTTCCCCTAACTGACACGCCTGGCCCTTACCCGCTGTTTCCTGAGCAGCCTCCACAAAGACTGGAGCCACGTTCTGGCTGACTCCTAATTTTGATGAAGCTTCAGCCTTCAGCCTAGCTTCTGGAAGCATCTCTGTGAGGCCTGACCCTTTTCTCTCTTCTCCAGACCACCATTAACCATCCTTTGCCTTTGGGCCAGACTTCCTGCCAATCCAAGAGGCACGTGCTGAAGGACAGGCGGCCACATCCCCGCCCCCCCTCTCCATACACTCCGGGCTTAGCGCCCCCCAGGAATGCCTCCCAGCTGAGGATAGGGGTCAGAACCACAGGCTGTGTCTTACTCGAAAGGGGCAGCAGGAAGCAATGGGAAAAAAACGCCAAATCTAGAGGCAGTCAACACCAAAAGGAAAAGCGCAGAGGCCATGTGTCAAAAGGTCAGAATGTGGGATGCTGGGCAGAGCAGTGGACACACACCACGTGAGGGTCTCACTGGGCTTCTTCCCCATCCTGGGGTGCCCCTCACCCCAGCCTCAGTGCTTCTCTTCCCCACCTCTTCTTCGAGACCCACTGCGGACTGGTTCTTCCTCTTCTAAGATCGTCCCAGCGTCCCATTTGTTTCCTCCTGTGTCCTTGCAGGCATGCGCAGCTCTGTCTCTCAGGCGGTGGTAGCTTTCAAATTCTGTTGGCTATTTGGCAGGGACAGGGGTGGGGGGTGTCTGGCCCAGAACAGGGGTTTACAGAAAAAGAACCTTAAATACACCTTTGCAGTGGGGGAAGCTAGGAGGCCTCAGAAAGGATGTGTTACCTGAGTCATTTCAAAAAAATGAGTAGACGTGAACCACACGAGAGGACAGCCGGTGCCAAGGCCAGAGAGCACGGCACACAGCAAGGGATGGAACTTGGTGTCAGTGGGCAGCATGGGCTGATGGGAAAGAAGGGCGGGCACCTGCGAATGGGCAGGTGCAGGGGACAAGGGCTGCGGCTGCCCCTGACCAGTCACAGAGAGAAGAGCCTGGACACCTGGGCTGCGGCGTTTTCGCCACGTTGAAATCCTGTGATTCTGTTTCTCTTCGCCCCAACGTGGTGACTCAGAAAGTCCCAAAAAAACACCCTAAGTTTCTCACGTCCAGCCTCTGGCTCAGAGACAGACATTAGACCGGCACAGGCCCGGGCCAGGCGGGCCGCCCAGGCTGTCCAGCGGGTGCCCTTTCCCGAGTCGGCTCTGTTTCCCTGCCAGCCAGCGACGGCACCACATTAGTTCAGCCCTGCCTCCTTTGTGCTTCGTATTCATACTTTCTTGACACAAACCATACAAAGTTTCAACACTTGGAGACTGCAAAGTAAACCATTTGTACATACCAGGTCTGGTAACACTTTAAATAATAGGCCAGTTAGTTAATGCTGCACTACAATAAAAATTCCCATCCAAGTACACATTACATCCTCATTAATGCCAAGTGAGTTCAGCGTGATTAATGTTATGACAATAAATAACTAGGAGATCATGATGATCGCCAGGCTGCAGCACCGCAGTGGGGCCCAGGGCGGCAGGCTGCTGCCACCCCCTGAGCACACCGGGGTGCCGCCTACCCCTCCGCTGGGTGCCCTCAGCCCCTCCAGAGCACCGCTGCGGGGAGAACCGAGTGTACCGGGAAGCCCAGGCCTAGCCAGCCCCACACATGAGGCCTGTCTGGAGACAGCGGGCGCCAGGGAGCAAGGAGCTCATTAGAACATGTCCTTTCCTTCTGAGGACAGAGCACATGTTGGGAGCTGGAAACCAGGCCATGTCCACAGGCAGAAAGAGGCCCTTCTCATTCTCCTGGAAGAGACAGGGACTGGGGAGCTGGGCAGCTCTTGTTCCTGTGGGCTCGGGGAAGAAGCTCATGCTCTCATGGGACAATGGTGACTATGCCCAGGGAAGAAGGGGCTCGGTCACCACGGAGGCACCCAGGCCAAGACACAGGCCCTGCCCTCGGGAAGCTTCCATCAGAGCTGAAGGGGAACATCTACTTCATGGTGGGCCACAGGAGAGAGGCTCTAGACCCTTCCTCAGCATCTCTGAGCCCGCTGGGGGCTGGGACCAGGGCATGGGAGGTCGGGGAGAGAGAGCTACTTTGAAGTCTGAGATGACAGGCCAGCAGACAAGATTGACAGCAGAGAAATGAGAGCTACACTATGAGGAAAGAAAACTTAACCCAAAGGGCCACTTTAGTTCCTCCCCTAGTGCCCAGAAGTTGATGTGGCTCACCCCACGAGGCCCGCCTCACACTCACTGCCCAAATGGCTGTGGATTCTCCTGTGCCCTGCAGAAGGTCCTAGGTGGCTGGCCCATGCCAGACTTCACTCAGGTGCCAGCTTCTGGCTTGTACCCTCCACAGCTCTGCGGGGTGGGTCTGGCTGGCCTACTATGAGCTGCCCTGGGCTTTGGGCCTCTGTGCCCAGCGCAGCACCTCAACAGCAGTAGGTGCGCAGTATGCGGCGGAACTGGACTCTGGGTGGGGGCCAGCGCTCTCCATCCTTCCCTCTAGTGCAGAGACCACCTCCTCCAACGCCACTGGCTTAACGGTCGCCTCCGCCCAGTGATTTCTCAGAGCGAGTCCCTCGGGGTGGGCGTCCAGGCTGGAAAGGGAGCCCCAGATGGACATCAAAGTGAGGAACGGCCAGTTGTCACTCCAAGCCTGGAAAGACCAGCTCAGACTTTCCACTTGACATCAGAACCAACCCCATTGATTAATGGGTTGCTGGGTTGACCAAGAAGTAAGGATGCAAGCGGCTAGAAGTGGGTGTTGACTTTGCAAACAACCATAAATTCCATGAGGGTGACAAAGGGCCTGCTCCGTAATTGTGTTCATTATTTACACTAAAACCTAATTAAAGTCATTATGCATTTTATTCATTAAACACACTGGCTGGCGCAGACACCAAGCCAACAGAAGTGCTGCTGGGATCACTGTGGCAGTGGAGGGCCCAGCACTCGGCCACCTTCTGAGTCACACTTTCTCCAGGAGGGATGACTCCACGGAGAGAAACGGAAGAGGGTTGGGAGAGAGACAGGGAAAGCATCGCGACGTTCCCCTGCAGCCTCGGTCCTGCCTTTGTCTCTGAGGCAAGGCCAACGGGCTTCTTCCGCAAGCCCCATGGTCACTGCAAGCAACCTTGTCTAGGCCATTACGGGGACAAAGCCAGGTGCTGCCAGGTATTGGGGGAAGACCAAGGCCTGGGATGAAGATGAGAATTCATGTAACTGGCCAACATCTCCAGATGTCTCCTACGGACAAGTTTCAGTGAAAGGCTCTTAAAAAATAAATGAGATCCAACTTGAAAGTCATTGACACTCTACCATGGATAATTGGAGCTTAATCTATTTATAAAGCAAACTGGGAGCCCTTAGAAAAATACACGGAGAGACCACTGAGGGAGAAGAGGAAGGCAGACATTCTTTCTAGCTGGGTTCAGAACAGCTTCATAAAGTTGCAGGTGACATCAGCAAAATGACCGAGCAGCGGGCTCCAGACTCCTGTCCCTCCACAGAAACAATGACACACTGTGAAAACCAGCTTTGTCAGAGCTCTGGAAGATACTCAAAGCATTACCGCAATCAAGCAAACCCTGAGTCAAGTGAAGGATTTAAAATGATAGGAAATAAGTGCTAAGACATCTGTGTGCGCAGATTGGAACCCTTGACCATTGTGTAGATGTCCGTCTTACCCAGGGCCGTCCGCCGCCATGTGCGCACAGGCATTTGGAAGTGGGATGGTGAGCACCCGCTTCTCTGCGGGCTCCTGCCCTTCCGTCTCTGTGCTAAGCTTCAAACTCAAACCTTGATGCCTGTCAACAGATTTACTGTGGGCAAGTCCGAAGGTGACAGGAAGGCTGCATTTTAAAATGGGATTCTCTGGGAAAGTCGGCACATAACATTAAAGTACAGGAAACGAAAGCCCACACCTCACAATCTGAGATCAAGTGAATTTTTTCATAGGCACACCTATTTCTATACACAGTATATATAGCAGAACTTTGTAAATAATGTTACAATACATTCCCAGAAACCTGCAGCAAACCACAAATCCAAAAAAAGCAGACATATTTCAACAAGCTCCCAACTTTCTCCTGTATCTCAGTTCTGAGGAGAGCTCATACTTTCTATGCCCTCGCTTCACACCTTGGTTAACAGTCCTTTCAACTCTCACTGAAGTCTTATCTCTCCCTTGATAAACTGAGACAGGTTTGCAATGTACAAAAAAAGACGGGGGGCGGGGGGGATAGGGGTTTCCATACTAGTTGAAGAATTATTTGCAAGAGCCTCCCAAATTCCTTTCCATTTGCCCAGATAAAGTACATGATGGGCTCTTCCACGTCACGGAGCTGAGCCAGTGCTAAGCGCAATAGTCTACTCTTCCATTGTTTTTCAAAATTCTGTTTTTTAGCCAAGTCAGAGCTGATACGTCCAGCTGTATAGGTTCTACACTGTACAATTCTAGGGGGGACCATTCACTTAGAATGCAATGTGAGTGATTCTCTCTCTCTCTCTCTCTCTCTCTCTCTCTCACACACACACACACACAAACACACTTTCATATCTGTCCTCAAAAGTCACCATGTTCTGAGCACCAAATAGACTCTGCATGGAGGTGTGGATGTGGGCGGCCAGCTCTGCTCTGCACGACCACATGGACGAAGCAGCTCATGACCCACTCCAGCCTTGCAGTGAGTGCCATTCAAAACCTTGTCTCAGAAGGATTATAAATGACCACATGCCTTGGCCCTCTCACGAAAACTGTAACTGTTAAACCTACAAGGGCGTGCTGCAATCCCCAGGTGGTTCTGGCGTTAAACACCAACGCCTCCTCCCTAGGGCATAAGCGAAAGCCAAGGCCAAGGCCAAGCAGGGCAGGGGTGCCTTCTCTGTCTGCCCAGTCCTGACCATCTGCTTTCATTCTGCTCCTCCTCTGCCATCTTTGGTCTCCTGTACCCTCTCTGTGTCCCTGCAGGTCTCTGTCCCGCCCCGCCTCATGCTGACCCATGTGTCTGGCTGGCTGCACTAAACCAGTCTGGTCACTTCACTGTATCAGGGCTGATATAATTATTGGACTGGATCCTCAGTCCATCTGTCATTCCCCTGAGCTCAGTTCTGAAAGCCTTTCTGCCTCACCTACCCAGCCGGCGTTCTACATCTGGACTGTTCCAGCAGTCTGTAACCAGACACCAGCACAGCGATCCAAACCCCACAGAGCAGGGAGCTCTGCAGGTGTGGCTCTTCTCCGCACAAACTCACTCCACTCACACCCCCGCAGGAAAATCGTCTGCGGGTCACCGTGCCTGAAACGCCCCCCCCCCCCGCTCTCCAGAACCCCTTTCCTTTGGAGCTGTTTCCTCCTCCACCTTGAGACACCCCTTCTCCTACTAAGAGTTGCCTTGTCAGTTTTTCTACATAATCGTGCCATTTACATAATTCCATAATTAACTTTTTCCTGTATAGGGATGGAAAGTTGAAGATGCCAAATCCGTGTGTAAGTGTCACTGACGGTCCCACACTGAGCAGCCCTCCCATTTCAGAGTCTGCAGGCTGACCCCGAGGGCCAGGGGACGGCCCGAGCATATGCGCTGGGTCAGCCTGGAAAATCCCCTACAGAGGACTTGTCGAAGTGGCCCTGGGTGTCCTCCGGACCAAACAGTTCAGCAGAGGGCCGAGACCCCTGCCTCCAGCAGCCCTCTCTTCCCAGCCCCAAGGGCACCTCCCTAGACAGGTTCTACCCAGTGTGGCTGCCAAACTAACCACGAGCAGGGAAGAAAGAGTGCCTCTGGGAAACCCAGACTGCCAGGGTCCAAGTCAGAAACCAAGTCAGGGACCAACTCCCGTAATATTGTCAGGGACAACTTTGAGGGCCTGTGACATGAGCTGTGACAGGACCCAAATGTCCTTCAGAGGCCATGGAAAAGAGTCATCCCAGTCCCTGCTTCCTGGCATGGCCTTTGTGAAGACTTCTGTGTGCTATTTTCTTCGTGTAACCTTCTGGGATGGAGGACACATACCCCCTGAGCCTTCTAGGGAAGAAGAAAGCAGGCTGGAAGATTCTATCTGCAAGCATGTCTGATGTCTAACTGGTTGGTGGAGCCTGGGGCCACGGCCTAAGCCCAGGATAGGGTACTTGAGGAGTGAGGGCAGTGCTGGGTCAGGATCCAGGGCCGCTGGGCCAAGACCCTGTCCCTCCTAAGACCCCATTTCTCCAGGTAACAAAGCAGAAGGATGATCTAAATTGGCGGTTCTTAAGCGTGCATCAGAATCAGCTCTGGAACTTTTAATAAATATGAGCCCACCCCCAGACAATGCCAATCGTCAGATCTTAGGTGGCCTGGGTGTGGTAAGTTAGAGAAGTTCCCCAGCTACTTCTATGCCCCCCACCAGCCTGTAAGTTCCATGTATAGAACCTGACACTCTCCTCCAGGTGAAAATGTGGCCACAGCAGGATAGGGCAGATAAGTTTGCTTCCTGACACCAGCCTGGTCGAAGTACTTGGCTGTAGCCAAGGCCAGCCTGCATATCAGAAACAAAACCATGGCCCCCCAGGCTAAGCTTCCAGTGGGGCCAGAGCCACCTCTGCCCAGGCCAGCACAACTGGGCTGGGGACAGAGGTCTCCTTTGCCTGTCTCCCCTTCCATGACTCCCAAGGTCCCCTACCCTTATCTCTGCCCCATGACACTGGACTGTCTGTTACTATATCACCTCTCCTGGTCACTCAGTGGGGAAGGGAAGTCTGCACATCTTCTGTGTTAATGCAGCACTTTCCATCTGGCCGTCCAGATTAGACAGTGCAGAGCCTTCCTCCTTCCCCTCCTCTTCACCACGTGACTTTAGGGTTCTCCTGCACTGACTGGTGCATAACACAGTGCAGAGGAGGGTTTGCACATTTCTGTAAGTGGATCCACTACTTCCATTGGAATCTCAAAAGGTTGACGGTCCAAGAACAGTGAAGAGACACTGTCCGCCATGCTGCCAAGTGATTTTCCTGCACGGCCACTTTGTGCTCTGACCAAGATGACCTTGAGGGCAGGGATTAGGTGTGGACCACCTCTGTTTCTCCACCATCTTGCTTGGTGTCTGTCACAGAGCAGGAAGTCCCATGCATGTTGAATCGAATTAGTAGCCACAACCCAGAATGATTTCAACAGCGCAGAAGTGATGCCTCCCTCGTGGGCTGGAAACCGAGAGAAAACTCTTGGCCATCCCCTAGCAAGATAACAGCCTTTCCCTCTGAAGGAAGCGTTCCATGTGCATTGACTTTGCCAATGAAAGGGAGCCAAGCAAGGGTGCCTCCAGCCCATGGAAGAGGCTTGGGGACATGGTGCCAGCTGCTGCAGGTGATTCACTCTGAGGCATGACCGTGCACCTGTCAGTGCCAAACCATCTGCCCACTGAACCTGCTACATAATCGGGGCCCCCTGTTTGACCGGGGAAGCCAGGTTCTGAAATTCTCACCAGCCCAAAGCTTTCTGCCAATCATTACTCCAGTCTTGGGCTCCCCTACAGATGCCGAACTGTAAGCGTCTTTTTCAGAGATGTTTATAGCTCAAGTTCCAGAGACAACTTGGAGGGCTCTCAGGCTATAATCTACTTAGGACAAAAATCCATGACGTGTCCTTGGAATCCTGTGGCTTCCCGAGGGCATTCCAACCCAAACTTTGGAATATTTGATTTTCCTGCATCTTGTGTGTCCAGGTGAAAAATCCTAGAGGTGGGCCAGAAGACGATGGGATGTGAAAAAATGCAAAACCCATATTTGCAAAGGGAAGAAACCAGATCATGGAATCCCATTCCTCAGGTCACTTCCAGCAGCGTGATCCAAGCAGAGAGAGATTTATGGAGGAACCAACATTTCCCTCGTTACAGGAAGCCTGCGCCAGACAGACAGTGGGCAGGCCCGTTTCTCGATGCCCCAGGACCCCTGAGCTCAGCTCCACCCAGGCCACAGTGGTGAATAACATGGATCCCAAGTCAAGCCTACATGGGGGTCCAGACATGCTTGGGGCACAATTCCCAGAACCCTAACTGCATAAAGAACGGCACTGCCCTCAGGGAGCGGATTTGCCCCGAGGCGGCACTCAGCAGTGTAGGCCTGGACATAACCGTAGCAAAGGAGGACTCTGAATGTACCTGGTTCTGCCCCTGTGGCATGGACTCATGTCTATAGTTGTTAAATCTGTAAGACAAGCGGCACCTGAAAAGGGCAGAGACCAGTGCTCCATGCCCACACTGTGAGGGCCCCTCCTATCCATGCTGTGGCTGGCAGGACCACAGCTCCCGATGGGAGAGAGCAGGGCAGCAGGGACGCTGGGGTGGCCCACAGAAGATGACAGCAGCCAAAAGCCATGCTCCGGCAGCATGCCAGGACCCCGTGGTGACGGGGAAGCTCAGCAAGATGGGCAGCAGTCCCTAGAAGCAGCAGAGGTACAAAGTAGCAGCCAGACATGCCGGGGATGCAGAACATTGGGCGGGAACTTTGCAAAGGGGTCAAGACCTTACAGCCAGACGGGGGCAGTAAATTCAGATCATTGGTCCTAGTGCGACTCGTATGCACAGGTTGGGGAGCTGCTCTCAAGTCCTAGGAGAAAGAAAAGGTGCGGGGACAGACTGCTCCTTTTGAAGGCCCACATCAGCCTCCTATGGCCTTACCCACCTGACCCAAAGATGGGAGTGGCCCTTCGAGGGCAGGTGGGCCCAGGATAAGGCTTTCAGAGAACCCAGTCGAATAGGAGGGATTGGGGTGATAGTCCCTGGCCACCAGCCCCTTCCCCAGGCACAGAGGGCTCTTGGGGTCTCTGTGGGCTGGAGCCCTGGCCTCTTACTGCTGAGCAGGGCAGAGCCACTCGTAAGCATATCTCCTGGGCCCCTCCCATCATGAAGGTCTCACCCTCATGACCCAATCGAACCCCACTCACCTCCCAAAGGCCCCACCTCTGAACACCATCCCACTGAGGGCTAGGGCTTCAAAAATGGAGTTTTGGGGACACAGACATGCAGACTCTAACTTCACTCTCTCCCTGGCACCCAAGGCTCCAGGTGCCTAAACTTTCAGTTCCTTGAACCCACCATGAACCACCATGAACCCACCATGAACCCACCATGAACCACCATGAACCACCATGAACCCACCATGAACCACCATGAACAACCATGAACCACCATGAACCCACAATGAACCACCATGAACCCACCATGCCTGGGCACTTCTGCTATTTCCATTGCCACAAACACTTTTCCCTGCCTCTTAGCCTGGCTCACTGGAGACACACTGTCCTCTCGTGGCCTCCTGGACTAGGTGAGGTGCCCTCTCGAGTGGTGCCACTGTCCCCTGCACCATCGCACTCTGGTGTTGCTTGCCCGGGCTGTCCTCCTCGCCACGTGGCATGCACCCAAAGGGGAGGCTTGTGTCTGGCTTGCTCACAGTTGTGCCCCAGTGCCTGGCACATGCCTTCAGACTTAATGCATAGTGACTGGGTACAGATGTAAATGAGAGTACAGATTGCTCTCAGCTCATCCCTCCTCCTTGAGAGCCACGGAGAAAAGGCTTGGGGATGACCCAGGAGGACCTCAGACTTCATCTGATAAATCAAGGTGTACAGTCCAGGATTCTAATACAAGAAATGAGAGTCATGGAAATTAGTAGTGTTATTTCCAAACTCTCCATGTCAGCAGATTCAGGCTTACCATCCAGACTGCAGGCTTTGCTGTATAGCAGACTGTCCCTTCCTCCACCATACGCCTCCCAGAGTGCAGCAAGCACACAGCGCCATGCACTTAGCAACGGCAGCAGAAACACGTGCTCAGTCTGGGGGCCACTGGGAGCTTCGTGAACTTCTGCTGGACACACACATCCTGAATTCCCATCACTGGGAACAAACACGCATGAACACAGCACATCTCCACCACGTCTCTCTGTACATGACATGCATCATGAGTACTGTAATGAGCATTCTCACTCGAATTGTTGCTATAAATAGCATGTCCCCTCCTCCTGCCCCGAAGCTCCCTGTCACTCCTATTTTCCAAGACTGATGTCCGTATCTGTCCACATTTGCTGTCCACGTTCTCCTCTGATTTCCGTGCTTCGGCAGACATTTGGGATCAGGTTGCTGTCTCTGGAGGGAGGCCACGTTGAGAGGAAGAGTATTTGCCAGAAGACCTGGCTCTGGTGCTCGCGTGCAGAGCCAATTGCCTGGAGAGGGCTCGGTCGGGACAACAGGCACTCACTGCTCTGCCTGCCTCCTGACAGTCCCCTCGGTGCCAACCAAATGGCCGCCTCCTCTGCCCTCCCACTGCCCTCGCACCTTCCTTCCTCCCCACCCACAGCCACGTCCAGAATGTTCTCCCTCCCCCGTCTAAATCAGCACCACTGTCAGGGTGCAACACAGCTCTGGCCGCAGGCCTCCCAGGAAGACTTCCCTGACCACTGCCCTCCAAGCACATGCAGGCACATGCAGGCACATGCACGCGCACACACACACACACACACACATGCTTCCTGCCATCCAGGCAATACTGATTTCCCTTTTCCCTGAAACCCCTCAGCACTGACTCTGCTGCTCTCTAAATAAAATGGTGCATGCAAAGCACCTGGAATAATGACCACGCTCTGGGTAACTGAGAAAACACCAAACAATGTGTTGTCTGAACTCAGCAGGAGCTTGCAGACAATGTGCAAGTGACACTCCATGCCCTGTGTTTATGCTTCGTGCTCCCAAGCAAGTCTGGCCTCAGCTGCTCCCTAGTTTTTAGCTAAGTGAGTGAGAGGCAGGTTCCTCAAAAACAACAACAAAAAAAATCACCTCTCGACTGGTTCTAACCAGGCTCTGCTATTAATGCCCTGAATGTCTTGGACAGATCACGTGGGTGCTTCAGGCCTCTGTTGCCCCACCTGTAAAATGGGGATAATCTTCCCCCAGGCCCTCTCGCAGGGTGAGTGAGAACCAACACCAGGGCCACGCAAAGGTTCAAAGCCCAGACAAATCAAGTCTCCCAGGGAGCCTTTGCATCTTCCGCAACCCCGGAGAGGTGACCATGCAGCGATGTCACCAGCTGGACTTACTTCGCCACCTAACTCCAGGGAAATGGTTCCCCCAGAGCCATAAAGAGAGAAAGAATGGAAATTACTTTTCCCCTAAGGACTCTGAGCTAGGCATGCAGCCAATACATTTTCATTGAATATCAGAGTCAAAAATCCTAAGACCTCCACATCCTTCACACTGGAGTCAAAACTGGAGCAATCTGAACACACAAATCACTTTCACTTCCATCGTCCCGGACAGAACGCCGCCGCCTGGGGCAGGAGGCGTCCGCGTGCCCAGGAATGAGGACCACAGGTCTCCTGATTTGCTGGGCCCTTGCAGGTACCCAGGGCCCCTGAGCGTCCCACACACGGTCCCAGCTCCCAGAGCCATGTGGGGACTGACCACCGCCTCCCCATGTAGCACCGCTGCCCTGAGTGACAGCCACGTCACAGTACCTGAGTCCACCACCACCTCCGGACACGAGGCTGATTAAAGAGGGTTACGTGAATTGCAGAATTAAGTCGTCCAAAATTGGATAAAGCGATTGTGAAATCTGTTTTGAGTCAACCTATACATGTCTCATTGCAGGAAAATGTTTCGGTAAGAGTTCATGGAGGGGAAAAAAAAAACGGCAACTCATTGTTGGCTGACCTTCCTGGGCTCCTAATATTCAGTTCCCCAAAAGGCATCTTAGCCATGTAATTTCCAATATGGGAACAATTTGAGTTGCAATTAGGCAAATCTCAGAAGGTTCTGCCACTGATTTGTTCGTTCTCTCAATATTATTCTATAGGACACACTAAAACGCCATGCCAGGTTCACAGAGAGGGCAGTGGGGAGTGGTGCACAAGGCCCGCAGAGGCTGGGGCCACACAGCGCCGCCCAGTGATGGCACCCCGAAGCCTCTGGAGCTGGGCACATGGATCTCCGCCCACCCCCGGGGGCATCCACTAATGGCCCTGCTGGGGGCAGGGGCCTGACAGCAAGTCCAAGGCTGCAGGCAGTGAGTGTGATGTGGTCAGAGTAGCTCCCAGCTGCGCCACAGCCCTGGGACTCTAGGTGCAGGAAAAGCTAACAGATTCCTGGCAGGAACATGAGATTCTGTCACAGGCCACATCTTTTGCTGAGTGCCTCCTCTGTGCCAGGCCCCGAGCTAGGCCCCAAGGAGACAGAGATGAAAAAGACACGGCCTTGACCTCAAGGAGCCTGGAGGGAAGACATTCCAGCCAGTAAGCTCAATTGTGATGCAAGATAAATAGTCACAATGAAGGTATAATTTTCGAAAGTGCCATGAAAGCCCCCGAAAAGCACGTGATTAATTCTGCCTGTCATGTGAGAATAAGTTTCACAGGGAAGGGCATATTTGAGCGTGGAACGTGCTGGAACACTAGCAATATCATGACCACTGCACAGCCTTGGTCTCTACCTCTGAGCTTCTTGTTTCACTGAGAAAAATAAGCCGTATTTCCTTAAAGTGACGATCCACTTTTCTTTTCACACAACAACCAGACCCTATCATACCTGTCATACCTGGCACTCAGCAGGTGCTCAATAAATGCGCCTGGATTCTCTGAGGCGAAGATGATGCCCACGGATGAAATGCCTCCACTTCAGGCTGCGTGGTGCTGCTCGAACCCTGGAACATCCCCAGGGAAACCTCTTCCTCCTCCAGTACACATTCATGCCTCCTCTGAGAGCAGAGGGATGACCATCCCGCCATGGGCCCGCCCCAATCCCAGGGTGCTCGTCGGGGTGCCATACCCACAAGAATCATTTCCCCAGGTGTCCTGGGAGGGACAGAGCAGTGCTTCTCATTTACCTATGATTCCCCGGGCAAGACCCTTCCTACCACTCAGCCTCAGTCGCCTCATCCTATAAATGGGCTACAGCTGCTCTACCTGCCATCAATGGAAAGCGGTGCTCCTATGAGAGGTAAGGGTTTGTTTCCGTTAGGGTTAATATTGCTTTGTTTCTGGCTGAATGAATGGCCCGCTGCTTCTTCAGGCCATTACTCTCAGCTCAAAAAAAATCATTCTGCCAAGATAGGTGTGACCTTGCTGGGGGGGCACAACTCCCCTCAGGCAGACAGTCGGTAGTCTGCTGTCCCCTAATCTGTAGCCAACACACAGCCCACCTCCATGCAGTCAGTGACCACACCTATGTCTTCCTAACCCAAATGTGGCCGGGGGTCAGGATAGAGGGCTAGACCTTCTGGCCCAGCTCATTGCCCAGGGCACCAGCAGACTCTGAGAAATACCTGGGGGCTGATAAGATCTCATTCTCTCATTGACTCATTGCCCCTAAGCTGAGTGTCCAGCTTGTGTCTGACCCAGTGCCTGGAGTGGCGCTCTGCCCTGCCCCCAAGGAGGTCCTGTGCAGCGAGTGGGCCGGTAGGTAAATGAATGAGTGTGAGGGAGGGCGGGAGAGCCTGGAAGTCAGGACCAAACATGTGGGGAGGGGCCTGGAGAAGAGAGGCAGCAAGGGAGGCAGGAAGATTTCCCCAGCAAAGGTCATTCTCTAGGGACCAGAGCAGGGAAGCAGGCCTGCAAGCAGCACTGACAAGGCACGGCGAGCCCACCGCCAGAACAGCTGATCCCGTGCGAGGAGGCCAAGGGCTCCAGAAGTTGGCCTTCGCCTGGAGCATGTCGACAAAGAGTTACTGATCGTGGAGAAGCAAAGCCAAGGCCAAAGATGGCAAATCTGGTAGAGGATGGAGAGAGGGGAGGGAAACCAGAGGCAGAGAGAGCTTTGGGGTGGCCCTGGTGGAATCTGAGCTAGGATGGTGGCAGCAGAAACAGACAGGAAAGAGAACTTGTGATGTCAGAACTGATGAACTAGACCTTCATTCTGGACATGGGAGCCAGGGAGAGGAAGCAGTCAAAGAGAACGTAGGGGTTTAGCTCAGGTGCCTAAGGGCACAGCGAGTGGTTCATTGAACAAAAATCAGGATGAAGAGAAAACATTAAACTGGGGAAAAGACGGGAAGAAGGGCCAGAGAGAGTAGCCCCCTCCCCAGCCCCTTGCAGCCCAGAACATGTGATTACTTGCCCAGTGGTGATGAGCACTTGCCATGGCTGCCCCATGAAGTCTGATGGACCTCGGCAGAACTTGTGGTCCTGCTCCATCATGATTTGTGTGCCAACAGAGTGTGGCCCTGGTCCAAGAGAAAACTACAGTTCTCAGGTCGATGCCCTCTAAGAAAGCCTGCCATTGCCCAGAATGTGCACACGCTCACACCTCTACCACTGCTCTGCAGAAAGCATCCTCTCTGTCCCCAGAAGGGATCTGTAACCAGAACTGGGTGTCTCCTTCCCACTCTCCTGCTGAGCCTCTCCCTTCTTTATGACCCTCTCCTTTTCTTCCTGTGCCCTGTCTTCCGCCTTTAAATGGCTATTAGAGGAGTGGAGTGTAATTCAAAATCGTTGGTTGTTAAATAGTGTCCACTCTGCTCTCCTTCATTTATAAAACGGAAAGTTGGAATAGTCTCACTTCCACCTCCAAAAGAACTTGCTTGGGATGCTCTACACAAACTTGATAAGCAGTGTATATTTTCCAGAACCAGCAGTAAGGACACGTTTTCTCACGTGCGTTCTGGCTAGTGGCAGAGTATTTGACACCAGGCTGTTTGATTGCCTCCTCTGAGTCAGAGCTTCCAGCAGGGAAGGGTGCATCGAAGATGCCCCTGCTGTTCCCAAGTTCATCAGAAAACTCTCCCTCCCAAAGCTGGAGGGGACCGCAAAGCTCATCTACTTCTACTGACGTGAAAACTGAAACCTGTTGATGAAAACACACTCAGCCAAGGTCACTGTCAGTGAGTAACAGTGGGACACAAACTCAGGAGTTTAGACCCTGCTCTAGTGACCGTTCCACTATGCCAGTGATTATATCATGGCAAGAACAACTGCCTTTCCACACATTACTGTGTACTTTAGAACATAAAAATCCCACCTAGGCACTTTCCCAAGGCGTATAGTGCTGTGAACCCTTTTTTATTTAATCACGATGCATCTCAGAGTTTCACCCAACCAAACAAAACCCAGGTTGCAATCAGCTCCTCTTTGGACACCCTACCCAGACACCCACGGTTCCACCCGCTCCAAGTAGCCTGGAATCCAGAAGGGAAGCCTTACATCTTGGGATTATTGCTCAGTGATATGACTGCTATTGACGGAGGATGCGAATGACGCAGCTGCAGATTCTTCATGGCCTGGGAATGAAGGAGCTGGCAGCCCAATGACTTTGCTCCACACGGAGCAGTCCACTGAGGTGTGAAAACCAGGAGCAGGGTCAGCTTTCCTATCAACAGCAGGGAAGGTGACATCTCTCCAGGGCCACTGCCTGGACTCCAGCAGTCCTTCAGGCAGCCGAGGTTGAGAGGGTCTCCTGCAAGTCTGCAGCCGGCCAGCATATCTGCCTGCCTAACTCTCTGTCCTATAAGCCTCTCTTCTACTTCCTGCATTCACCCAAATACGAATATGATGGAAAAGCAAGGCTCAGAGAAGAGTAGATAGAGCCTATGAATGACTCCAGCCAGTTGTGTGGGCAGACCTGCATCCCAATATGTGGCAAGTCTGGAAAAACATGTGTGAGCCCAGGCTGGGACTCTGCCTCCAGACTCCCCAGGCAGGGAGGGCCGCCAGCCACCACTGTGTGACACACTGCACCTGCACATCACAGGAAACCACAAAGATGTCAATGTCATTGTTACATGACTCTGAATACACCGCCCACAGGAATGGCTTCATTTGGCTCTCTTATCCTTTTAGGAGCTTGTCCAAAGTCACACATTGAAGACCACTCAGAAGTTATTATTGTAGAAACTCTTCAGTGGACTCAACTGACCATTTGGGCCCCACCTCAGGGTCTCAGCGGAGACCACCTGATGCTGAGTATGGCATATCTCCTATGACTTCATATTCCAGGTCCCAACAAACAGCTGAGTCACATGGCAACAGCATCCAGAAGTAGCCAATAAATCGTCCTTTCAACATGTAGCTGCTCATACAAATTGTAAAGGCTCTCTGTGACCATTACAAACATCATTTGTGCGTCTTCCCACAATCTCAGCTCTTCTCCCCTTCCGGCCTGTGTCCCGCTTGCTCTCCACCTTCTACTCCCTCCCACAGTCACACCAGTGACCAACGTGCAGACAGGAGCTTTCTTCCCCCACCAAACCACCCACTTTGTTGGTTGCTGAGCTCACAGGCATCCTCCAACTCATCCAAAGCTTCCTCCAGGAGCTCTTCTTCCTCTCCCATCAGTAACGATCATCTTCTCCTAAAGAATCCCAAAGAATTTCTTCCCCACCTGTCGGAGGGCTCTGATGCTCAACAAACATCAAAACGTACCATCAGAAATTTCTCTCATCAGAAACTGAGCTCCTGCTTCCGGTCATCTAGAAAACAAAACAGAAAGACCTGAGCCCTCAAGACTCGTAGGGATAAAAGGCTTCCGCACTCTCCTATCTACCCCGTTATAATTCAGCTTCATTTTTTGGTCTTAATAAAAAGCATTGGCAATGTTGCAAATGTTCCTCTGGGCCTGTAAACATTTTTACTCCAAACACATCGGCTGCAAAATGTTGGAGCCCTACTCGAAGAGAGAGCGAGAAGGCCAGATCCACTCAGAGCCAACGGCCGGGGGTGGGAGTGAAGACCGCACCTGAGCAAGCTCCCCCAGCACCTGGGTGGGCATGCACAATTCACAGGCAAACCAAACTAGTAAAATGAAAGGGGAGGAGGGGCCCTTTTTGTTCTTTTTTTAAAAGGATCCCCAGTGTTAAACATAGAGCCTCATGAAACATTTCACGGCTCAAATCAAGAAGTGGAAAGCACCGAGCTGTTTGGACCCTTCACTGCTACCATGGCCCAGAGCAGTTCACACCTCTAAAACAAAATACTTGGAGGCCTTTCCTTCCTCCTCTTAGCTGCCTGGGGCTGGGGGAGGGACAAATGAAATTAGAAATATAATGACTTTACATCAGAAGGAAGCTGATCCGAGCCACACAGGAAAAGCAGAACCCTGGTTACATGATCACACCCCAGTCCTCCGGGACTGAGGACCTAGCACCAGTCGCTGTGAAAAGCAGGAGAGAATGATGAGCAGCAAATTCATGAATCCGGATTTCTGTGTCCCAGCCATCTTCTGCTGATTTTTTTAAATTCTCACCCAAGGATATGTTTATTGATTTGAGAGAGAAACATCAGTGTGAGAGAGAAACATTGATCGGTTGCCTCCTGTATGCACCGCAACCAGGGATTGAACCCTCAACCTAGGTATGTGCCCTAGCCAGAAATCAAACCCGCAAGCTTTTCTTTTTTTGGTATATGGTACAATGCTTCAACCAACTGAGCCACCAGGCCAGGGCTCTTTTGCTAATTTTAAGAATGCCTAGCTTTTCTGAAGATGTTAGTATCCAAGAATCATGAAGATAAGTTTGGATGTCATATATTCCTACTTCACAGGAAAATCCCTTGATAAAGCAGAAGGTTTCTTAAAAGTTAAAACATCATTAGCTTTGAGGCCAGACCCATTGACAGAAGTTGTAGGACTATGCTAAAGGCTTCTCCTGTTCTGGACTTGCTGGCGGAATTGATGTTGCAGCCCTAACTTGGACTCCCGTCGGCGCCAAGTCTAATCGTCTTGTAACCTTCAGCAGGAATCCCGCTTCACACGAAACCAGCAGTGTGAATCGCAGATGTTGCAGGCGTACTTCCGAATACGACAAGTCTCCCTGCAGAGTTTTGATGATTTAGTAGTTGGATAAACGCTCTCCCTAAAATGCAGCAGTAATCTGATAGTTGAAAGGTTATGGATGCAATAAAGCTTCAAATGTTTTCTAAATTAACACACAAGAGAAAGATAAATCAGCCAGCAGGCAAGTATGGACCCGCAGAGCATCTAAATGGGTCCTCAAGCCACTTACGGTAAGCCCCATGAGGCCAGGGGCGTAGTTTTGTTCACACTCTATTGTACCAAAGAAGAGCGATGGCGTGTGGTGGGCATCAATAAGTATCTGTTGGATAAGTTGGGTGATTAATTAATTAAACTTAATTAATGAAGAAAGGATGTTCCAGGAAATATGAGGCTAACCAAACACACGGTGCTCACTGTGCAGAGCCAGACACAATAAGATGCGTCTATTCCCAGCCCAGTAACCCTGCTCCAGGCAGCGCTGCGGGCAGTCAAGTTACCCCACTGGTCGTTCATTCACCCAACACTTATCTACTGACGACCAGCTGTGCTCCCAGCCTTGGGTCAGGACTTGGCCAGGACACCACTGACACAGTGGCATCTTGCACCCGTCTGTGTACGATGATCCCTGGAGACCTGCATGGACTCGCAGCCTCACTGAAGCCTCGGGGGCTGGCAGAGGGGCACAGGGCCCAGCCGCCCTGCAGCAGTTGAACATCCATCCAAGGCCCTCTGCAGGGACACATGTCCCTTTGACTTTTGCTCTCCCTCCATCGATGTGCTTCACCCCCCGGGATGTGCAAAAAGCTGGAGGGGGGGTCACAGATGCTGTTTGGGACTAGAGTGTGTTTGTAGCACTGCAAAGGAGGGCATCTTAGAAAACAAGCAAGAAGCGGGTTTCACTGGACCTTGGATACATCCAACAAAATAAACTGACGGACAAAATAGAAACAGAGGCATGGACACATAGAGCAGACTGACAGCTGTCAGTGGGAGGTGGGAGGGGGGACTGGATGAAAGAAGGTGAAGGGATTGGCCAAAGAATCTGTATGCGTAACTCAGACACAGACAACAGTGTGGTGACAGCCAGAGGGAATGGGGGGCAGCGAGGGGAGTGGACAACACGGAGGGAAATGGGGACATCTGTAACAGTGTAAACAATCAAAATAGTAAAATAAAATAAGGAAGCATTTTAAAACTACGAGGGACTTCAGACAACGTGGTTAAGAAGGTAAGACTTGGACTCAGATCGACCCGGGTTAGAATCCAAGTTTTGCAGATTAGCAGTCACGGTGTGCTGGGCAAGTTATGCTGCACAATAGAGGTAGTGCCAAGCACACCACAGAGTCCTCGTCAGAATCCGAGATGATGCTGAGCTCATTACCCTGTTCGAGAAGGCGCTCCATAGGCGGCAGCTACTTTATAAACGGTAGCACGGGATCAGGGCACTAGAAGTGCCCCCCTCAACCCCGCTTCTGTCTGCGCAGATGCTCCGCCTGAATTCAGGCCCCCATCTGCCATAATCAACCTGTCGGCCCCACGCCATCTGCTCTGCGAAGGCTTCCCCTGTCTCTGGGAACACAAAATGCCACCCATCTACTTCTCTGGCAGGCCACCGCGCAATGACGCCTTGTACCACAGAAATCAGTGTTCACTTTAAATCTGCCTGAAGGGACCAAACTCTCTCCGAGGGCAGACACGGCCTGTTACACCATCCGAGCTCCAGCTGCGAGTCATGGAGGGCCAGCCCGGTGCACGCCCCTTAACCGAGTCCAGGTCAGCAGGAGCGTCACAGGTGAGGAGCCAGGACTCGGGGTCTTGTAGCCTGTCAGGGGTAAAAGTGGAGCTGCCTTTGCCCTCTTGCACCCCGTACCTGAACACCGTTTCCGGGACCACCAGGGCCCCCTCCAGGGACCAGAGCAGTACTCCATGGCCTTGCGCTCACTCGCCATGCGTGGTCTCACACTGGTCTTGGCTCTTTCTGACCTGTGGTTTCCTGAATCTGTAGCTTTAGTCACATGGAGCTTCAAGTCCCATTACAAACCAGGGATGGGGGTGGGGCTGAAGACCACCCCACTCAGCTCCCTCTCTTCCACTGAAGGCCTTGAGGAAAAGGATCGACCAGATTCCAAGGTGCCCCTGCTCTGCCCAGTGGGTGCTGGGATCACCCATGGCCCAGGGGCTGGCTGGAAGCTCAGCTCCTAGAGGACTGGCAAGTAGGGGCTGGCAACCCAGCCTCTCCTGACCCGCACCACTGACCGCAGCTGGCAGAAGTGAAGTACTCCCATGCTGGCAGCTTCCCGGAAAACGCATCGAACATGCACACCGGTAGATGTTTTCTGAGCCTCATAAGGCTCCAACCCCAGACATCCACCCGTCCCTCCTAACCAGACCCTGGGGTGGGCAACAGCCCCTCCCCAAGGCTCAGCCAGCTCCTCCAGCACTTCCTTCAGGCCTGTGCCAGGTGCCCACCCACAGGGGTGGGACGATAAGACGAAGACCTGTCTAGGCCCCTTGGAGCTCACAGGCAGAGAAGGGAGCCAGACGGACAATGTGGTCAACACTGCAGCAGAAGGGAGCGGGGGCGGGGGAGTGGGGCAAGACATACTCTGCCACAGAGGAGCGGGAATAGGAGCAGGAAGGTAGAAGTGGGCACTTAGCATAAACCCGCCCCTGGCACAGCTCCTCCAAGAGCCACATAGCCCTCCGCCCTCGACAGGCCACTCGGAGGTCACTCTGGCACCTGCATTCCCTAATGTCCCTGACAGGGTGATGGGACGGCACAGCTGCAGTTCCGTGAGAGGAAGACTACACCTGGCTCCACGGCCCACCAGGCCAGCTGCCCACCCAGCCTCGTGGGCAGCGCTGACTCACAGCAGGGGCCGCAGGGGCCAGCCTGGCCCAGCTCTCAGCACATCTGACTCACCGTCTCCTGCCTGAGCCACTGTACGACATTCCATCTCCAAGAAACAACATCCATCTTTTTTTGAAACCTGGCAAAGGAGTTTTTTCATGTTCTTAGGTCTATAAACTGAGCATCGAATTTTCCGCAAATTTTCCTAGTAAGTATGCCTTGTGCGAAAGTGAAAAACAAGTCCATTTTAGGGCCTGAACGTTTTCATAACCCTTGAGCTGCCTTAGTTTCTCCCAAGGTCACTCCCTGGGGGGGAAGGAGGGCCAAAGTGAAAATGCTGCAGGGAATCCACAGATCAAGGTGAGCACAGGTCAGGTGGCCACATCGGCTTGAGTACTTACTGCACAGTAGCCATGTGTAGGTTATGTGCTGTGTCTCTCCTATCTTTACAAAGAGCTTGCAAAGTCAGAATTATTGCCCCCGTTTTACAGCCACAGAAACTGAGCATTTCGGGCAGTGGGAACAACACATGTAAAGGTATGGAAGCAAAGAAAAGCATGTTGTGTTCTTGTGCCATAAACCAAACCATAAATGAACACATCAGCAAAGACCCACATGTAAGGCTCTGCCCAAAGACCAGAAGGCCTTCTTAACCAGAGGACCACAGGGTCAACTCGTGTCTGCGTTCAAATCAGTGCTCCAGAAAAATGAGACCTGAAAAGAAAAAAAACACAGCTCACGTCTTTTGAAGTTGTTTAAATCATAGATACTGCTGAGAGTACGTAGTCTTTGCACTAGTGTGTATCTGTGCCAGCTGGTTGGAAATAGCTCTTAAAAATGAAGATACGGATGAATGGGTGGGTGGATGGATGGAATGAAGGAAGGAAGGAGAAATGTGTGGATGAATAGATGGACAGACAGATGATTCATAGACAGACGAAGGAAGAAAAGAAACAAGGATGAGCTGGAATGAATGAATCCATACACACTCACAGAGAGCTAGGTTCAAAACAAATAGATGTTCCCCAGGCAGTCACTGTTCCCCATCACCAAGCTTCTTTCTAAACTCAGTGAACGAGCTCTGCCCGCCACAAAAACAAAACTAATTTGGGAACAACCAGCTGAATTGGAAGCCAAGTTCAAAACTCCTAGACCCTTGAGATCACACAGTGCCAACCCCTAAACCATCCCACAGAAAACTCAGGAGGGGACCAGTGGGCCTGTTCCTGCCCCTCATTGGCACCACGCCCCTGGACACTGTGGAGATCACATGTGGGATCCTGAGAGAGAAGTGTCCTCGTCGGGGGCAGGGGCAGGGGGCGGGGGGGGCTCTCAGACTGTAAATTCCAAGGAGCATTACGACCAATTGAAGGAAACTCTTGCAACTTTGTGAGCCACAAATAGCTCCAAGGAAAGTCTGGGTTAGCTCTCAGGCCTGGCAATATCTTCCTTGATGGCAGAAGGACAGTGACCGTTAAAAGACGGGTTTCTCCTTCTCCACTTTCCCAAAGAAATGGTCCCTGAGCTGGGAAGGCTGTATTTTCCCAACCCGTGGTTTTACATCCACGCCAAGTCAATAAACTGAAATTCAGCTCTGGTTCAGATGACTCTCAAAGAGGAAAACAGTAATGTCGCCTTCATAGCGGCAGATCCTGGAGCCAGGAAATAAGAGCGGTGCTTCCGGCTGCACCAGGGGAAACTGGGCTACAGGCTGCAGGGGGCCACGCTCCCTGCCCCCAGGGCCAGGGACATGGGGGATAACCCAGGCTCCGGCAATGGCAGACACATGGCACATAAAGAAGACAACAGGTCATTTGTGGGCAGAGCAGAGGCTGAAAGGAGAGTGATGATACCTCCCGGGACAGTCAACTGAACTGGGATGCAGCTGTCCGCTGGTGCCTCCAAGAGCAGAAACAGTGGAGCAAAACACCAAAGAAGGAATGGTCAGTAACGCAGATAAGTGGTGGCAGAGGGACAGGGCAGCCATGTGAAGAGGATGAAGGGTGACCCTCAAAATCATGAGGCTCCATTCAAGTCCCTGCTTGACCTCCAAGTTTCTATGTGGCTTGCAGAAGCCATTGTGCTGGGCTGGGCCTCTATGTTTTCATCCATAAAATGGACATAGTTGTTTCTGTCCTGCTTGGCTCAAAGGCTCCCAAGAAAGAAAGAATATGAGGCTCCCTCACGGTTTCAGTGAAACCACTTTGTAAGCGAGCTCTGGAACAGGCAAACTAGCCCCACGGGATCCTGTCATCACAGACATTCCCTGCAGCTTCTCCAGCATTCAGGCCAGACCCCTATCGTCCTGTACAAGTCCAGGTGCGTTCAGCTCAGCCGGGTCCCCCATTCCAGCTCAAACCTGGGCCTTCAGACTGTCAGCTGTCCCAATGTCCAGTCCGCGCGAACTATATACAGCTCCACCACACCCCGACACTCAGTCACACCTGAGACAAGGCAATGTTTAAGACGGGCCCGGACCAATTAATCAGAAGGGATTGAGGAGGCGTGCCCAGGACCTGCTCACATGGAGAGTTGAACATGCCAGGTGCCCTGAGGGGCCAGTGAGTGGCTCCCTGGCTGCCGGGTCAGAGGAGTAAGGAAGCAGAAAGGGCCAGCCACGCAGGCTCCCAGCGGGGGGCCAGTCAGGACACCCAGGGCTGGCCCCAGCCATGCTCTCCCTCCAAGTGGTGGGAACGCAAGGGAGATGTTGCCCAGAAAAAGATGAGTGCACCCCAGGGGCAGGCGACAAGGCCCTGGACCATCCTGGGTATCCCGCATCCTCTGTCCTCCCGAACCCCGGGTGCTCCCTCTGCCTGCTTCCCTGCTCCCCACCCCCCACCCCAGCCTGAGACCCTTTTCTGCTTTGTCCTTCCTCCAGGGTCCCAGCGAGGATGGGGACAGCCCCGGGTGCTCGGCTGGTTGTGCCTGTCCACCAAGCCACTGGGACACCTCTCAGGGGCTGAGACACAGAGATGAAAGAGGCCCTAGGTGCCCAGGGGACTCCTGGTCTCTGTTCATGGGGCCACAGATGGGAGGAAGCCAGCAAAAAGCACTTTCCCCCAGCAGCCAGGGATCAGAGCAAACCGTGAGACAAACAGCAAATGTTTTACCACTGGAATAACACTGAAAATGTCCCTGGAACCCATCTGACCCAGAATTTCCAGGGGAGTTTGGTGCGAGTGAGTCACTGAGGACACAATGCCCGGTCCCAAGTGCCAGACCAGCTGATCTCGGTGGATTGTAAACAGAGCTTGGGGAAAAGACGGTCCAAACGCTCCGGCCGCGCCTGCCCCAAAGCCAAGAGGGCTGCCTCCGCGGTCCTTTCCAAACCCACCAAACGCGGGCAGCTCCACCGCCTGCACTCCTCTCAGGGGCTGGACCAGGGAGGACAGGAAACCCAAAACACAGGCGGGCAATAAATCTCGCCTACCCCTGACAGTGCTCTGGCGCGCCTGGTGCTCCTTCTCTCTCTGAAGGAAAAAAAGATACACACAGAATAACAATCCCCACGATCTGAGAGTGATGTGGGAAGTGGACGCTTGCAGATGCCATGTACGCTTTCCAGCATGGCCTCCGGCCAGGGCCTTGTGAAGGCCCGCGCCACCCTCACAGCCCCTTCCCCTTCGTGAAATAAGAACTGGATGCAGGCCAACAGGCAGGGACTGTCCTGTTCTCTTCCCCACACACACCTGCCTCCAGGCAAGAATGCCTGGACCCCCACCCCCACCCCATGGAAGAAGGTGGCTTGACTTCTAAGAACAAGTTCCCCTTAGCAAGGCCAAGCACCTGCTCCACAAAATGAGAATGACAATAACAGTGAGTTCCCACTAACGGTCAGCCGTGCACCCTCATTTAAGTCCTACAATGAGCCTTCCAGAAAGAACTCCCGTTCAACAGATGAGGAAACCAAGGCTCTGAAAGACTGAGTGCCCAGACCCCAGTAGCGTGGATAGCGAGAGAGCGGGTGGCCGATTAACACATCAAAATCCCAATCTGAAGGCCACGTTCCTGTCATTTCCCTGCCTCTCATCCTTCTTGACCTCAGTAAATATCTGACCCCTGGTAAGAATGGGCTCTCAAACTGAAAGCTTGAAGAAAAGGCTCTAGTACTCAGGCAGCAAACCAGAATAGTACAGGTCGGTGCAAAGCCTGGAGGAGGGGCTACCTCCAGCCCAGTGGCCACTGTAAAAGAAATAATCATAATATTCTGGTGCTGGCTTTCCAGGCAATGCATGCTGAGTGGGAGCCTTGTAGGGTCAGGGCCCCAGCGTGGGCATTGCCTGTTTTATTACCCAGAGAGTCTCCCCTTTCAAGCATCTAAGAGACAGTCGATTAGAGCACATTTTCAGATGGACCTCCAGCCACCCCAGGTCCACAAACTAATAAATGTGCAAAGCAGTGTCCAGCCCTTTCCTTCCCATGATGAGCAGAGACAAATGTCTGGGCCTTCTCCCTCCCGAGGCCCCTCTGTCCTTTACCTGCAAATCCTGCACCTCAAGGCCCTATGCTGGTCCCACCTCCTCCAGGAAGCTTTCTCTGACTGCTTCACCCCTGGAATCCCTGTCAATGCTCAAAGGCCAACTTGCTTCAGTCCTGGGTCACCTGGTAAGAGTGACTGGTCTGCCCCTTCTCAGTGCAGCACTTTGGCCCACTTGGCACGACTGGCACAGAACGGGACACACAGGGGACCTGCCTGCTCAAGAGACACAGAAAGGGCCCCAGATGCGTGCAGTGTCCACGGGGTGCCCTGAGCCTGTGGGCCACCCAGCTGCTGGACACGAACTTCCAGACACCGGCAGAGCAGTAACGGCCATGCCCCTCTAACCTCCAAACGTCTTCCCATCATCCCTGAACTGGGCCGGGCACTGCTGTGCAAACCGTCCACTCCCCAGGAGCCTATGGCCAAGTCACAGCACAACTGGAAAGACGCTCAGAGAGCATCTATTCAGCCTCGTCTCTGCACACAGGGGAACAGAGGCCCCGGGTAGGGGAGGGCCTTGCCCTGCCTACTCCAAGTACTACCAGAAAACTCACCCTTGCTCTCCTGCCCCTGTGGCTCTATGCTGCACCCCTGCTTGGTGCCAATGCAGCACATCCAGTGTGTTCAGGAACATTCATGGCAGCTTCGGTCACTGGGCATCTGCAGCTCTGGACAGCACCCAGCCCTGCCAGCTGCAGACCGGGCTGTGGTGCTCCGCACAGGGCTCGGCCCAGGGCGGACTGTTGCAGCCCAGCTGGTCCCGGCTGGGGAGAAAACTGCCCTCCATAGCCAATGTCTGTACCCTGCTGGGGCACGGTCCCATGATGGCAAAGACTTAGCTCAATCCATTCAGCAAGCCCCTCAGAACCATCAGTTCCCACTTCCCTCAGCTCAGGAGCGACACTGTGAAAAGTAATTCCTCTGAAAGTTGGGGAACTAGAAGCACTTCCGGTTTAGAAATCCTGTGATTATCGAAGGCAGAAAGCCGCGAGACTTTTTCAGGCCCACGGTCCTATAGCTGATGATTCCTACCTCAGCCTGCACCTACCCCCACATCTCCAGCTTTAAGGCACAGAGCTTCTCGATAGACAGCCATACTAGGAGGGGTCTCCTCACTATTCAGTCCCTTGTTCGTGCCTTCACAAACTCAGCACGTTCACTGAGCCCCTAGGAAGGCAACATCCTAGGTCTCTAAAGGAGACAGATTAACCTGGTCACAGGTGGGAAGGCAGGAACATGCCGGGCGTGCTCAGGGAACAGCGTGACGTGCCCAGTGCAGCCGGGGCACAGGGGAGCAGCAGGAGGCAGGATGAAAATAGTCAAGGTCACGTCACCAAGAGTGCCTAATACCCGGCTGAGAATCACCCTCCCTGACCCTGGAAAGGCACAGGTTTGTGTAAGAATTTAAGCTATTCTCCGAGAGCGTGAGGCTACCCCAGGACATCCTCTGGAGTCGCGGTGAGGTTGTGGATACTTTCTGGGCCCACAGGACAAATGCCCTCAGCTTTCAGGGCCCAGCGCAGGGGTCGCCTGCTCTCTGAAGCCTTTTCCTACTTCCCAGCCCTTTCCTTGACCCCCTGGACCTCCATAGAGTATATCATAGCACCTATGGCACTTCACCATGCTTGATGGTTGGTGTTTCTGTCTCCAAGTCTTAAGTCTTTCCAGTAAAAAGACTATGTCTTATTTTTCTCTCTGTATCTCTAGAGCCCAGCAGAAGGACTGATATGGCATGCTTACTCAAAGGATGCATGTATGGATGAATGGATGGATGGGTGGATGAATGGACAGACAGACAGATGGACGAACAGAGGGCTGGATGATGGATCGTGCTTTGAATAATCCAAATCCATGTAAAAGACCCCCAATTCACAGCAGTTATAGAATTAATGAACATATCCTGAAATTACCACTCTCTAAAACTCTAAAATGGATAAAATACTTGACCTAATTATCTCAGTTTTCCCAGGTCTCCTACCCTCTGTCTGTCTCTCTATCCCATTGGTACCCAAAACCCTTGGCAGACTCCTTGGTAGAGCTGAGCAAGGGCATCGGGCCCAATCTCCCAAAGACATCATGGGAGAGGAAGAGCCACAGCTGGGTCCTGGCACCAGAGCATCCTTCAGTAATTACATGGTTCCAGACAGACATAAATAGACAGATTAGCCTCTCTGCATTTTTCTCATAAAAATAACAACAGTTCCTAAGCACACTGGCATGAGCATGGACATGAAGCATTGCAACCTGCTGTTCTTGGCAGTCGAGGTCTGGCCTTCCTTGCTGTTTCCACCCCCCACCTCCTCCTCCTTGGGGCTCTTGGAGGGCTCCTCTCTCCTGGCTCTCTCCACCCCTATCGTCCCACAGCAGGTTGGCAGGCAAGCCCTGAGATTGGCTGAGGACTTTTATGAGCAACATGTCCATGGTTCGCTGTTCTCTTGGCTAGGTCTTTATCTGCTTTTAGTCATTATGTAAGTAGAAATCCTGTACACACGGTAAAATAATTATATGCCCCATTCTGTACTAGAGGAAATAGGGAGAATGTCTGCTCTATCTGTCCTAATCCAGAAGTAGGGCAGTTCCAAAGGGGAACCCCCTTGCTTTATCCACACAAATAGAGAATCTCTCTCTCTCTCTCTCTCCCCTCACTCTGTCCTCTCTCTTCTCTCTCTCCCTCTCCCTCTCCCCTGACCTTTTCTCCCTCCTTATTTTCACATGTCCTCAGGTACCCCAGCTGAACCTGGGTCATAACTGCAGCCCAAGGACCAAGGGACCTATTCCTCTGGCTTTTCTCTGCCTCCATCCATCTTCCACACTTGACCTTGACCTTCCTCAGGCTTAGGGCTCCAGAATCAGAGGAAGGACACTGGAACCTGAAGTACTGATGACTAGACCTTCCTCTTTAAGGCCCATAAATTCCCCAAGCTAAAACTAGCCTCCACCTCGTCCTCCTGGCAGACGCTGATCTGGTCAAGCCTCTGGCCACAGGTTAAGGGTCTGAAACCGGCCATCAGATGACAACGGCTCCCTCTAGAAGACAAAAGATGACCAGAACAGCCTTCAGGCCACAGAGGACTTCTTTTCTCTTCCCTGCGATATTATTATTCCTCATGGCTTCCTCCAGAAAGCTCCAAAACAAGGTGTGGGAGTTTGACCAGGCTACATGCCACACACTTAGTCCACTCACGCAGGCCATGCCAGTGAATGAAAAGAAAAGGGGATTTGAAGTCAGAAGACTTAGGGTCAAGCCCCAACTCCACCACCACTCACCAGCTGCGAGGTTTGGGCAAGTCTCCAAAACACAGTTTATAATACAACATGTTAATCACTGCCAAATGCAAGTGAAAAGTTATAGCTCAGCATAATTTGTATTACTCTTGCTTTTAGTGGGTATGAGAATCTTTTCATATTTTTGTGACCGTGCGTATGTCCTATCTGTAATACTGGTTCTTTCAGCACCAATGTATTCTCAATGATTCTGCAAGAAGCGTGACATCCGGTGGCCCCTCCTGTAGGGAGATGTGTGCGTGGGCTGCCCATGATAAACCCGTTCCAACGTTCCAATCTCTTTAAGCCTTTACATTTCTCTGTATGTATTAAACCAAAGACGTTCTCAATTTTCAGTTTCATTTAGTGCAGGTCACCATTGAGTCCAGGTTTAAGTCCAAAAACAAAAAAAAGCAAACTGCTGGAATCCCTCCAAGCAAGCCAATATCTTAAATCAAGAATCTCTGGTAAGTGAACATCTTAATCAGTTTGGCTCAGTCCAACATGGCATAGCTTCCTTTCTAGTCTGTTTCCTTGTAATTCTTCTGGGGTCTATGCTTTCTCCTCCCGGGTCGTACATCATTCTCCCCTCTTAGACAGGTTAAAATTGGCCTTCGTTGTAGATATGGAAGCAAGGAAAGGAGCATGAGATGGTGACAATAAGGCTTAAGGAGATGCAGCACCATATGGTCTTCGATCAAGTGGGAAATGCCCTCAGACAGAGGCGGAGAGGGCTGCTCCTAATGGCCGTGTAGGCGCAGAGAGACATAGGGATGGGTCCCCCCTGACTCGGCTGAACCTACCCAAACGGCCCCACACCAATTCCCAGATCTCACTCTTTCCTGAACAACATTCTTACTTTCCCACAAGAAACCCAGCACGGCTGTGAATTAGACTGTGCTATTATCTACAACTTCACGATCGAACTTCATGAGACATTAAGCTACAAGGCCATTGAAAAGCAATTAGTCTAGGGCAGTCACAGGAGCATCTGATTCTCTAACCATTACTTGAGCTGAGAAGGCAAAACTGTGACATTATTCACTTCTTTTTTCCCAGGGCAATCAGAAACAGCCAGCCCCTGCACACACACCCTGGCAGGCCTGGCATTCAGCATCCCCCCCCCCGCCCCCGCCCCAGCATTCTGTAGCGCTGGCCATTCAAACTGCTAAAGCCTTGTCCTCCGGAAGCACTTTAATGCCAGGAAACTCTGGGTGATGGTTTAAAACCTTCTTTGCCATCATTGCTTTTCACTTTCTACCGACCAGGAAGCCATCGCCAGCTCCAAACCAAACCTGTGCAGATAGCCAACCTATCTTCCCATCTTTGAGGCTATGTTTTCTGGAAGCTATTGTAGGAAGGTCAAGTGCTGAATGAGTCAGGAGTCAACCGGGAAAAGAGGAATCACCCTCAGTACATGAAGCAGGAGGCTTGTTTCATACACACTTATAGATGCAGATGTTTGAAACAGTTAGAGGAGTTAAAAGGAAGAAGACCAGGGAAGACCACCCTTTCTAGCTTTCAGAATCAGAAAGTTATGGGAACCACAGGAAGCCACAGAAGATGATGATGATGTGGGCATTTCCTGCTGCTTGGGCTCAATGGAGCAAAAGATGGATAAACTTCCCATTCTCTTGATGATTTTTCTACTGAAAAATTAGCAATACAATTAGGAATCTGGACAAAGATGCTAAGCTATTGTAACATTATATACTTAAAAGTATTGTATTATAAACTTTAGAAAAGCAAAAACAAAAATGAATTGATGTAGTTATCTCAGGCTACTTTAGGTCTCAGAATAAGGAAGGGCTCAGCTTTCTCAAATCTCAATGTTCTTTATCACCTGTTCGTTTGACTTTGGTTTTTGTCTTTTTTTTTTTCCCCACTTGGGCCCACAACTGGCTTGTCCATGCTTCTGGGATTTCCAGCAGCTTCTTAGCCTTCTTCCACCAAAGCCATCCTTTTCCTAGAGAAATGTTTTTGTTTCTGACAATCACTTTCTAAAAATCCTGCACACTAAGCACATCGGACTCCCAAACCGCACCCTTGCCGTCAGAAATGGCCCATGCAAGGAGCCACTCACGAAGGGGTTCCCACGGTTTCCAGCCCTGCCAAATCACTGACTGGCTTCCCCAGACACTGTACCTCGTGCCAGCGCGTCCCACTGTGAACCGAAACTCCTCATGTCCTGATTCTCAGACAGATTCGGGGGAGGGAACATACACAGCATGACATACACAGCACTGTGGCCATCAGCCAGGGACATCCATGGTCCAGCCCACTCCTTTCAGGCATTCACAGCAGGGGGAGGCCAGGTTTCCCCAACTCAGTCCAGGCCTCGTTGCTGAGAGCCTACAAAACCTCCAGGCTGAAGGGTTATTTGACAGGCACTGGGTGTAGGACCAAGGAATCAGAAGGCCAGGGAGTAGAGAAGGGAACTGGTCAAGGAAGGGCCTGAGGGAGAAGGGACCTCTCCCCACCATCCAGATCTCTGGACTCTGGTTATAGAGGGAGCTAGCCTAGCCATTCGCTGGTACAGGAGAAGGAGGACAGGTCTGGGGTCAGAGCTGCCTCTAATCAGCTGGGCGACTCGCAGCAAGGTCCTTGGACGTCCTGGTCCATGTCACGGTGGAGAACAAGTGGTTAGTCCCCTGGTGATTAAATGGCATCTGGGTTTCTGCCTCCAGGGTCAGAGCTCTAATTCTTATTGAAGTAATGGACGCAAGAGTCTCTAGCTGGAGGGGTACCCCCTCTCACTCCCCATCCCACACCCCCAACAGCACAGACTGAGCCCACGGCCCAGCATACAATCTCTCCATCAATTGATCTTGGACTGACCGAGTGAAAAAAGGCTTCTAAAAAGGTTTCAAGCTTTTTCATTGGCTGGAGAGTTAACAACAGAGGAAATCCCAGGCCCCTGAGCTTTATATCGCTGCTGAAATGGGGCAGTTGCTTTCCTCAACTGAATTCTGTCGGTGGGTTTCCTCTGGACCAAAGAACAGGGACTATACCTCCTCCTGTCCTACCCTCCTAGCCAAAAATAGGACCAGACACCAATGGAGTGTTTGGTGAAGCCCAGGATCGTTGGGCAGACACAGACAGATGGGTGGAAAGTGGCCCTGGCTCTGCAGATCCTACCTTGGTCTGGCCTGGATTTTTCTTTCCTATTCTTCATCTCCAAGATTTGGCTTTACAGGGAAATATATTGGTAATCTCAGAGGCCCACATACTTCCCCTGTGAGGTTCAGCTCACTCCTTCATCATTAATCTCCATGAGGCTGGCTCCCCACATGGCTCCATCTCCAGTTTTATCAGAAACAAAAATAGACTCTCGCAAACATTCCAGTCTCTGGGTCATCAGTTCATAGGCTTTGTCCAGCCCTGGCTGAGGTTCTCCCCTCTGAGCTCAGCACCATGGCTCCCTGGGCACAGCCAGCTGGTTGACATCGTGGCTTGATTCAACACAGCATGTTTCTTTTTCAGGCCTTTCCAGTGGCCCTTGGATATGAAACTATTCAGAGATGCTGATGTTGACCAGCTCAGCACTTCAACCAGCAACCAAGGTATAGACCACCAATGCCAATCACGCCCTTCCTCGGGCATAACTTGGCCATCACTTAGGAGAGCTACCACTCTTTCTGGAAGCTCCCATGGCTCACTCTTTGTACAGGTCTTTTCACAATTAACACATTGTACCCTGGGGATGTTTATTTATACAGCTTGCCCTGCCACTGGAGTAGAAGCTTCCAGAGGGTAGAAACCAAGTCTGATCTTACTCTGGGACCTTGCCAGAAAATATAACCAACATCCCTTCTACGTGACTTTTATTAAAGAGCCCTCAAGCCAACAGAAATATTTCTTAAAGGGCTGACCAAAAGATAAGTGTTCACACTCCAGATTCTATGAAGCTGATATTGGATTAGGCCAGGTGATCAAGAGCTATCCATCCACCACCTTGACCATCACCTTTCACGTCACCCCCATTTTTCCCGAACTGAACATTGCCATCATCTCCTCGGCTTGCATTGAGAACTGAGAGAAGAGCCGTGTGAAACACTCAGACTTCTTTAGGGAAGGAAGTTGTCCAATAGTTGACACAGTGAACCCTTCTCACCTAAGGTTTTTCCTAAGCATCTTACAGGTGCTATTTTATATCTATAACATCTTAAAGCTTGTTGCTATCTTATATGTATTGCTGCTGGTCAGGTTTCTCTATGTAGTTTGGCCACTAAGTGCCCCTGGCCACCCTCATGCAAAGACACAACCTGGGGAGCTCCTACCTGACACGTCCGTCCATGATGACTGCATCCGGAGGAAGAGGGTAAATCGTATATCGAGCCCGGGCTGGTGTGGCTCAGTGGATTGAGCACAGGCCTGCGAACCAAAGGGTCACCGGTTTGATTCCCAGTCAATGCACATGCCTGGGTTGCAGGCCAGGTCCCCCATAGGGGGCACATGAGAGGCAACTACATATTGATGTTTCTCTCTCTTTTTCCTTGCCTCTCCCTCTCTCTAAAAAAATAAATAAAATCTTTAAAAGAAAAATTTTTAAATCATATACTGGGTCTTAAAGAGCAATGTGCCATCAAATTGGGACATATTTGAGAGTGAATCAAAGAAGTTAAAAGTAATAAACATTATATGATTTTTTTAAATATTTATGTATTGACTAACAAATTAGTTTTATTTTATTAATAGACCATAAAATTGCTCCACTCAAAAACTAATTCTTTCTAAAACTATAATATATACACATACATCAAACCAAACATACCTTCTTTATGATGATTATCTAAACATTAAAAATAATGTGAACAAAATAATTTATTCCTGGTTCATATTCACATATTTTAATCAATTTCTTAGACATATCACTCTTTAATATTGTATCCTTGAATTTTTTAAAGAATGCAATTTTTTTCAATCTCACCTAATTATTCTAGACTTTCCTATAAAATTGTGTGCAGTTGTCTTCAGAGTTGTAAGTTATGATTAATAAATTTCAAATTGTTGACTTTTTCAACTGATCCTTCTTTGTACCCCACAGTTCTCTAATTGAGAAAACATCTTGCCTCCTGCTGCCCACATATCTGGTAAGCTTGGGGAAATTTGGCTAAGTGGAGGATATTGTCAATTTCAATTATTTTTCATATTGCAATGAGTAAATATTTGACTTCAACTATTTTCACAGATGCGTTCCTTTTGCTCAGAGTTGTTTTCTTGACAAAACATGTCAAATAAGTTGGTCTCCATTCATGATTCTTCTGAGGGGTTCACAAGTTTTAGGTGCGGCAAAGTCAAAGGCCTACTCAATTTTGTTCCATTGCAGGGCAGAATGTAAATTCACTGTGTTCCAATCAGAGCATCATCACGAGATCCTTCCCATCGGCCAACATGTCCCAGACACTCTTGCAGAATTTGAATATTAAATGTCGCACATCATTTAAGCTCTATAATTTCACTTTCTTCAGCTCCCCCCTCGCTCTTATAGACAAATCCCCCTTGCACACGGCCTTTGTTCTCAGTCATGGCAGTTCACTGAAAGATTCAAAAACAATGTCAGAGGGTGAGCCATTCATTTAATTTTGATTAAATATTCCCAGCTGGTTTTGAACAAAATGAACCAAAACTTAGAGGAATTGCACAAAAGCTCAGCAACATTTTTAGGACCCTTAAGTTAATTTAAAAAACAATTCTTTAAAAGTTCAAAGGCTCCTAATATCCAACTAATGATAAGCAGCAAAAGAGAAAGTACCTATACCACCACACTGAATTACAATTTTATGCTCAAAAATCAGTTTTTCCGCAAAATTTTGGGAGTTAAGTTTTTCTTATTATATATGAAATCATTTAATTTTTGGAACTATGATTTCTAATTCAACTGATAAAAAAACACAGTTATTAATTATGTGTATATCCAAACAATTATAAGTACATTCCTGGTCTATCAACACTGTGTTCCACCAAAATTTGTATTTTTGTTATCACTGAATAAATAAATAAATAAAAAACCTTCAGTGTTCAACTTCTGAACAAGTTACATTTACATGCATTTTAGCTGTTTCACCTTTGACAGAATTAACTTCCAAAAGCTGTACTTTGACTCCAAAACTTGGGTGAAAAATTGAACGAGTGTTAAAATTAACTTAATGGATATTCTACTTCCAGCATCTGAGGACACTGATATAGTGCTGGCTTCGTACAGCTGTTTGAGAAGTTATTCTTCTGTTCATGCAACCAACTCACCCACGGCCCTCACTTCACTTTCCATCCAAGCCCAGGAAAATTTAAAAACCAGGAAATTAACTTAGTAGAACAGTCCTTTGGTCTAAACAAGTAATAAAATGATATGTGAACACATATTATGTGGTTATTAATCCTAATTGTCCTTGGGTACAGACCTAACCACAATCCTTTGAGATGCTGATGCCTCTCCCACAGACAAATTTGTGTCTTCCGGTTTCCACGTGGTTGGTGGTATTACTATAGCCATGATCTCAACAGACGCCTTTTGCAACATACATATTAATCATTGTCTTTCTTGAAAGAAAAAAACCAGGCTGAATTTTGTGGGAAGCATGCATTTCAGGGTTTTGAACTCCTTGTTACAGGGGGAGTATGTCACAACAGAGAAACTTTTCAAAAAATTACCAGGCAATAAAGTCAGTAGTTAATAATTGACCCCAAAAGTACATTAAAAAATTCTTGAAAGAGTATCCAGACTTTGTCTTATTCACAGTACAGCAGCATTCCCCGGCCTCTGCTGCCCACATTATGTTTCATGCAGACCTAACATATAATTTCCCTCATTCTCCAGGGACCCCACTGGCTTGTGGCCTGGCAGACTTTGTGTATCTCATAGGCCAAGGCACTTGCCAGAGCATCACTGGCTGGTGTACCAAATGATATCCCCACCATCACCCAAGACCAGGAGTCCAATCATGCTCAGTTATATCAGGAAGCAAAAGTACCCTGCGTGTCGCCCTAAAAAGGTAGGTATTACTAGTCTGGATTAGTAACTAGGGTTAGTCAGGTCTTATCAGCCTGGAAAGAGAGCTAAGTACATAGAAGCATACTAAGCAGGGGGCCTCCCCTTTATAAAAATGAGTACATTAGCCCTGGCTGCTGTGGTTCAGTGGATTGAGTGCTGGCCTGCAAACCTAAGGGCCGCCAGTTCAATTCCCAGTCAGGGCACATGCCTGGGTTGCAGGCCAGGTGCCCAGTAGGGGGTGTATGAGAGGCAACCACACATTGATGTTTCTCTCTCTCTCTTTCTCCCTCCCTTCCCCTCTGTCTAAAAATAAATAAACAAAATCTTTTTAAAAATTAAAATAAAAAAAGAATGAATACGTCATTCATTCTAACCATAAAGTAATCAGCTGACAATGGATACTGTGTTCCCTAGGCAACCACTAAAATAATCATGCAAAATCTATAGCTAAACATTCAATAGAGGAATCAAAATGGAACACTAAAAAATATTCAGTTAACCCAAAAGAAGGAAGGAAAGGGGGA